>DWTW01001173.1:0-13325 GCA_018246275.1 Papilio slateri | reverse complement strand
AATATTATGTGTGTAATTGTCTATATTAATAATATTTTTATATGGGGAATGGGGAGCGTTGAGACAAAGAAACGCTTAATGACTGTGTTGGTTAAATTAAATGATTTGGGTTTGAAAATTAAAATAGAAGAATGTAAATTTTTAATATAAAAACTAGAACTTTTTGTGTTTGAAGTGAAATCAGGATTCAAAATTTTTAAAAACAAAATAGAACCAACTTCACCATTGCCTAACGATTTTAAAACTTTACAATCTTTTTGGGTAAAGTTAATTACTATTGTCGTTTTCTAAAAAGTTGACCATAATTTTGAAACCTCTATATGAGTGCTTAAAACAAAAACAAATCTCTTGGACACACGAAAGTGAACAAAGCTTTAAGAATATGAAAAGGGCATTAGGTAGAATTGATGGCTGTGCGAATTTTAATCCTGATCTATCCATAATTTTAACATGTGATGCTTCTGACATTGGAGTTGCTGCGGTATTATATAGTATTATAATAGGAATGATGTAGGTGTTCTTAGACCTGTTGCATTTGCTAGTAAAGTTTTAAATGATACTCGGAGAAAATATCCAGTTATTGTAAAAGAAGGTTTAGCAAAAATATTTGGTCCTAAGAAAAGCATACCAAAGTTAGCAGCAAAAAGACAACATCGAAGTATTTATTTATCGGATGGATAAATAAATACTTCGATGTAGGATAGGATGCTTATACTAAATAGCCTGAGGCGTTTTTAATGACTAATATAATCTCTAGCAAAACTATTGAAATTCTAAAAGGTTAATTTTCAAGATTTGGGTTTACATATGAGATAAGTTTACCTTTATTTTTGTGAATGGATACTTTAAGTGTTTTCTTTTGTTTTATTTTTTAAGGTGAGGGACAGTGTTATATAATCTATATTTATTCTTTGGGTAAGCGTTATGCCATGTGGTAATCTATGGTTTTGGGGGGTGACAATCAATAGTGTGTAACGTGTGTAAATTAAAACAATAAAATAATTCAAACTACTTTTAATACGTATCTACATACGAGTATAACATCGAGGTCAGTCCGTAAAGCGCTTCGGTCTCTGGATATACATAAGTCGAGTGGGCCGAACGGAATTCCTCTTATTGTGCTCCTGAGTAGCACCGGTGTTAACGCGTCTCTTCCGGTACTCCTATTTAGGCGTTGACCCGAAATTTTGTAAAACTGCATCATTTTATGTGATTACAAAGATATACGACGGCTGATATACGTACAACTACAGGCCTATTACCAACCTCTTTTTCTCTAAGATAATGGAATCAACCATTAATTGCCAGCTTATGAAGTATCTAGAAGAGCACCAGCTGATTAGCTATCGTCAGTATAGTCTCTTCAGAGTCGCTCAGCTGGTGATCATTTAAGATATCTAACTCACCGATGGGTGGAGGCATTCGAGAATAAAGGGGAGGCTCTGGCGGTTAGTCAGGACGTAGTAAAAGACTTCGATCGAGTTTGGCATAAGGAGCTTCTTTATAAGCTGTCTTCCTACGGGCTTCCAGAGAAATTATGCGACTGGGTTATCAGCTTCCTCGAAGGTCATAGCATCAAGGTCGTAGTCGACGGTGCATGACTCTAAACCCATTCATTCTGATGTACCACGGGGCTATGTACTGTCTCTCATCCGCTTTCTTCTGCATGTCAATGACATGTTGCAAATTAGAAACGTTTGTTGCTATGCAGACGATAGCGCCGAAGCTCTGTACACAGCCCTCGCTATTTTTTCTCAGGATTGCGTCAATGAGTACTTAAACAAACTTGTGTCTGAACTTGAGACTCTATTGGGCGATGTCTCGTATTGGGGTCGACAAAATCTTGTCCCATTTAACCCCAAAAAGACACAAGCTTGCGCCTTAATGCCAAAAAACAACCCTCCGTCGTAAATCTCAACTTTGAGAACACTCCCCTGGTCGTCTCAACTAATATCAGTATTCTCGGCGTTGATATATCGAGCGACGTCCAATTTAGTGGTCATCTGGAAGGTGAGGCCAAGTAGGCCTCCAAAAAGCTTGGTGTGCTCGGTAAAGCAAAGCAGTATTATGTATGACAGCCCATCGCTTACAGCTGTATAAGGCGTATGTTCGGCCTCATGTAGAATACTGCTCGCATCTCTGGGCTGGAGCTACCAAATACCAGCTTCTTCTATTTAACAGCGTATTAAGAAGAGCGACCCGAATCGTCAACGACCGAGCTCTTACTGATCGGTTTGACCCACTGGCCTTGCGAAGGGATGTCAGTTCCCTTTGCATTTTTAACTGTCTTTGCTTTGGGGAGTGTTTTGAAGAATTGTTTAGAACAATTCCTGCCGCTGAGCTCCGTCATCGCCCAACGCGACAGAGCTCCAAATTCCATCCACACCACCTTGATGATTGGCATTTCACTACCGCGCGACACTGATCTGTCTCCAGCGGTATGTCCAAACTCCTTCAAGAAAAGAGCGTACTCCTTCCATGAAGGTCGGCAGCGCATCAATAGTTCCTCTGATATTGTGGATGTTCATGGGCGGCGGCGATCACTTAACTTTACGCGACCCCTTGCTCGTTTGCCCCCTTGTCCTATAAAAATGTTCTTGGCCACTTCCTAATTTCCAGCTTTCTCATCGTCTAGACCATTTAAACTGCTAAATCTCAAACCGTAAACCCTGAAATGAATTATTTTATCTGTGCACTTGTTCTATTTGGCACTGATTGGACTATGGCGGTTTTTGTTTCTCTTTCACACTTTATTTTCTTTCTAAGACACGCGAATATTTATAACGTTGTTTTACCTCGTTAAACACGAGCACGTAGTGGAAAGATATTTTGAATGTATAATTTAGTCAGTACCGTGCATCGATAATTACTTGACATTTTCGGTATACACATCCATTATGTACTGATACATAACACTTCACTGACTTAGCTGGAATGAGATTAACAGTAGCATTTGGTACAGTCGGAGTCGGCCGAAGCTGAGTGGCAGCCATCAGGACCGGCAGGGGCCGCGTCATGCCCCTAGACCCCTGTCTGGTAAAAGCAGTATGCTTGTTATCCTTACATTCCACATTATACAAAACATGAAAGATTTTACCATGAATTTATTTGTTGTGTGTTATTTAAATATGTTTGTATGTTTTTTAACAAACGAGGATGAAGGATAGAGCAAACTGCTTATACCGGAAAAATAAAACAAAGTGCATACGATCACAGCCGGGGCACGGCACATGTTCACGGCAGCTGTGACGTACAACATTACGTGTGGTACATGGACACACACCCTCTGCTGTGGAAGTGCGCAACAGAAAGTAGGTACAATATTTTATATATATTGAATGAAAACTTAAAACGTATTTATTTTTTATCTATGCGATTACTTTTATGCTACTTACATCTAGTTTTTTTTTTACTTTTACTGCTTATTTATATATTTTTTTCGTGGTTTTTATTTTTTTATTTTTTTTGTAATTTTATTTTTATTTTTTTTTATATTTTCTTTTTTTTTATTTTTATTGTATTTTTTTTTATTTTTTTGTTTTTTTTGTATTTCATATTTTTTATGTTTAAATTTTCTATTATTTTTTTGCATTTTTTTGTATTTAATTTTTAAACTTCTAAATATTGATATTCATTAACTTTACTGTAATTACGCTATATAAAATAACTACGGATAACAAGGCGTACATGGATTTGCCACAGCTAACCTAGCGTAATAATATATCATTTTAAACCACCTTATGCCCATTACCTACTCTTAAATATATCTAAATATTACCTCTAAAATTATTGGTTACCTAATTAAAATATTAATGCGTAATATTCATATTCCTAAATTATATTGCAGACCAAAGTGTGCCGTTGTTTATTTCTAACAACTTACAATTAACCGAATACTCGACGCTGTTCCATACTTTGAAGACATATTAATACAAACTTTGTATAAATTAATAATGTATCGATTAATTAAGATTAAAGTTTGTGTGGCAACAGAGAAACACATTTACGTACTCGCGATCCCTAGCTAAGTTTTGTGCCTATGGTGCTAGCTAAGTTGTGTGCCCGGGATATGAGTCAAATACTTCGTGTACAACGTACTGAATAAAGTGTCAATGGCCTCATCGAAGAGGAATCAGCACTCAGATATTTTGTCACCTTTTAAGGTTAGATCTAATTTAACAATGGATATCTTTTAATAAGAGTCAGACCAAGTGAGATGTCATTTGTCATTATTCTATATCAATGTCATCAAATACCCAAATCATTTAAAATTCAGGAAAAATCATAGTTCTCTGTGACGACGTGACTGTAATCGTCAGTTAGTAAAAATACGGATGCGGATGAAGGATAGCGGAGGTTTACTCTTTTTTCTTCATTCTCATGTTTTTGTCATCTATCATTATTCCATTCTATCCGTTTCGTTCCGTTCCATTAAGTAGATGTTAACTTCTTTTTTTTTTCAGGTAGATGTTAACTTCTTTTTTTTTCAGGTAGATGTTAACTTCATTTTTTAGGTATATGTGATTAACATCTTTTTTTTTCAGGTATGTATCTCAACTTTTTCTTCTTATTCGTGATTTTCATAGTGTTATCGGTGTAGGACAAAGCACCGGCGTCGCATTATGTGTATGTTATCTCTTTTTTGTCTGCAAGCAGTTTATACGAGCACTGAACGTTATTTCATAAGGCCAAAGGCTTTTTTCCTTATTTTTGCTTTTTGGTTTTTGTCATTTGCACAGGCATCGCATAATTATATTATGTAGGCGCTTAATCCCTTTATAATCTTTTCTAGTTTTTTTTACAATCAGTTCGTATGAGTATGCGCTGGTGTTTATTATTTTTCCTTGTTTTTGTCTTCTGGTACAGTAATGATCTTGGTGCTGGGATTTCATGAACTAGGTGTTTCTTTTCTTATAGTTTTTTCGCCTACTATCCGGTTGGTATTGATGCCGGCGTCGTTTTGAGTAAAAGTTAATTCTTTATAGCTATCTCATATTCTTGTCTCATCTGCTGTAGATAACAAGCCAATAACATTTTACATTATCATTTGAAGTTATCACATTTTTATCTCTTGTGTACCTTTTTTTAGTTCCTATCGATGTAAATATTAAACAGTTTTTCTTCTTGTTCTTGGCTTTCTTCTTTCGGTATTTTCTACGGACACCGCTTCAAGTAGATATCTGCTTCTCGATATCGTCGCATTACTATTTCATCCATTTTCGTGTCTCAATATGTGTATAGCTTGGCAAATTCGTACGTGATACTCCCATGGTCCGCGGGCGACGGGGGCGTAAGGCAGCGAGGGTGGTAAAACGTAAGGGACAAGGATCACCTGACGAGAGTCAGTCGGTCGCCGTCGCTGTTAACGGTAATTTGTGTTTGCTGTTTACTAGTGTGAACGTTTAGAACCAAACACACACGATAGAATACCACACGAAGATGAATCCGCTGATTGGAAAATTTATTCGTTATATCGCTAAATTATGTATGATTCTGATAGCTCTGATTATGTGAGCGAAGATAGTTCAGAAGATGAAAATATGGAATGTGACGAAACTGAATTTCGTTTTCTAATTATTATTTTATTTCTTGTATGCGTACTTTTACTTATTTTTTTTTATTTCAAAGGGGTAATAAATAAATATTTCCATTACGTTTCTTTTTTACTACGTAGCACATAAATATATATTAATACTAATTACCAGATAAAGCAAAATAAAACGAGTTAGTATTACTTTGTGTAGATTACTTGAACCTATGATTGGACTTCTAGAGTTAATAAACAAACCATGTACATATTGTTGTAGTTATATTTTAAATGTACAGCACATCTCCTTCGCATGTAACATGACGCAATAAATGAAGTTATAAGTAATTTGACATCTGCAAGCTGGTCGGTATCGTGTGTGGCGGTCCACAATACGTCTCCGGGTAGTAGCGTATCGTACGAATTCGCCAAGCCATAGTCCATGTCTGATCTGACTCTAATGTCTACCTTTGGCAGTCATATTTGGCAGGTCCATGCGAGTAATTACATTTGAATCAAAAGAAATAATTTGCAGTTAGAAAGTAACTACCACCGTCGCGTTACTTTAAACTTTAGCCAGATTTTAAGCTTTAGAAGGAACATAAATTAAATTGTCCTTGTAGTCGTTTTTGACAAGGTACCTTTGTTGCTTTATTTTGTTTCTTGTAATTTTTTTGTTGCGTCGGCCACTGTTTAATTAGCTGTTTTGATATCAAAAATTTTGCATCATCTGCAATAACTATTCCAAAAAATTCATCTAAGGTTTTCACCATTCGCTATCTAAGTTGAACGTTAACTAAATGCTCTCATTCAGTAATATACTGTAAATACTTTGCTACTATTGACGACATCAAGAAATTTACCTAAAAGCAGAACATCGAGCTTTATATAGCAAGCAACGATATATATGCCTCTTATCGAAACCGTAACGTTTTCAAGTATTTATCGTGAAACGAGCGGCCTATTTGGATTTACAGTCTTAATTTTAGTCAAAAGTAAAGATGTAAAGAGATAATGTAAAGAGATAAAATGGAGCCGTGAAACGTAACATGAACATTAACGAAATGTTGGTTTATCGTAGGCCGCTTGTAATCCGATAAATAGTTTTAAATCTATGAAAAAATTAACGTACATTCAACACACATATATCATCTGCTCAAGTCTATATCGGTTAGTGGGAAAGTTCATCAAAGCCATATGCGGCCGATAGATGGCGCCATTAATAGAAAACTATCAACAGCGACTTGACATTTAGTGAACATAATTAGAAATTAGCAATAATTTTAAGAAAAAACTCCACCACAGTGTCTCAATACGAAAGCTACGACCGGTGTAAGTTGCCAGCGATGACATATGGTACTGAGACGTGGTCCCTCACTGCGAGCACCATAAGACGGCTCAAAGACACTTAAAAGGCAATCGAGAGGGCAATGTCAATGCTCGGAGTCTCTCTGCGAGATTGCATCAGGAATGATGTAATCTGCAGTAGAACCAAACCTGCATTACACAATTAATCGCAAACCTAAAGTGGCGATGGGCCGGCCACATTGCTCGCAGAACGTATGGTCGATGGGGTAGATAGATTCACGAATATATTACGAATATTGAAACGACAACGACGACGAAGATAGTTTCAAGTAGTTCCTTTCGGAATTATTTCAGGAATATTTCTAACAATTTAGAATGCAGACTGCTCGAAAATGAAACAGTCTCCGCTGGGATATGCATCATATACAAAGCCGTTGAATTTGTACGAGGGTCATTTAAGTCAACCTTATAAAACATAACAAACTTAAACGTATCAAGTTTTTACGTTTATTAATTTAAATGCGTCTAAAAATACCGTGTGCTATTGAAGTATTTTTATAGTTAAGGAAATGCATATTCATGTTTATTCCTACCTTTGATATTTATCGAAACAAACTTATACATTGATCGACATCGAAATTGTTTAGAAACTTCTATATAAGAACTTTTTCTTTGAAAATAGTTAACAGGGTTTACAAAACTAAAGTACATCATACATTTTGAAGTAGGAGTCTGGAATCAATGGAACGCGATAAAATTGACGATAAGCGCTGCAAAGCTGCCATCCGCTGGATACTGCAGTAGATGATCTGCATACTAAGACGTTTACTTACTGCTTGTTGTCCTGCAGGCGCCAGACGCCAGGCGCCAGACGCTGGACGCCAGGCGCCAGACGCCAGGCTGCCACAGGCGATGAAACAGAAAGAAGGAGGTGCAGCGTCTTATCGTCTCCTTTTCTAAAGAGCTTAATTTTCTTTGGATCCGAGGCCTACGACAATGAAATATCTGTTATTATCATGTAATACCTTGCGACTACGAGCAGTCTTGGCATCTAGTGATAGGAAATTTAGATCTTTAAATATCCTTAAAAACATTAATAGTTGTACAAATTGATCGGTTGTACCGGGAGAGAAATATTGCGGGGACGGAGCACAGAGTTGAATTATTGACATGGTGGTGCGCTTTATTCCCAGAAGTAGCAGCGTAGGTCGGGGCAAGAAGGCAAAAATGACCAAAAAATTATAGCATTATAGTAACATACAAAATTGTTGACTCACTGTCAGAGCTTGTTTACTTTTTAAATAAAACTAAATATGAATTCGTCCTAAACAAACAAGAGACTATATGGCGGTGACGAGACATAGACAATAGGCCTTATCACTGGACTATTCAAACCTAAGGACTGGATCACTGAAACATTTCCACGATATTTAATTGATAAATACGATAGCTGCATCCAAAAGTATGAATATATTTTTTTTGATATATAAACTTTGTTTTTTTTTTAATGGATTTAATATCTGTTTACTTTGAAGAGGCATCCCCAGTTACGTGGCGATTGCAAAGGGAATGTTTGCTAAGGCTATTTCTACTTTGTTAAGAATAATTTAGCTAGTCTAGATCACAAACCTGGCCAAAAGTTAACGCTGTGTTTTGACATGGCTAAAAGTTTACACCGTGTTTTGACATAGGTTAGCTTTAAATGAAAATTAATAGTCCTCAATGAGAGCAAACTCACCCGCAAAGTATTTTTTCGGTAGATCCGACAACTTCTGCGGCTTCGGCGCCGTCGATGTGTAGGTGTACATCTTGGTCGAGGTTGCGCCGTATCCTTTCACTGTCGCCTGTTGGTCGTGTGGTCTATTCGGACGCGGAGGGATTTGCCTGGTCATCACTGCTGTTGAACAAAACTTGTTTTAAGAAATTTACAGTCTGATAATTTATCTATGCTACTACAGTGAAAAAATTCTGGTCGCTAAGCGAAATAATGAAAAACAAAGATATGCACATAGCAGAGGAAAGGAAAATATTTAATGTATGTATATTACCAGGTTTAACATATGGCTGCCAAACGTGGGCACTAACAGACCAGCTACAAAATAAATACGCAGTTTATCAAAATGGACTAGAGCGAAGCGTAGATGGAGTAAGAAGAAGAGACAGAATAAGATTAGAGAAAATAAAGAATAAAACTAAATTTAAAAACGCTTGCATTACCATTTTTGCATAACCATTAGAACGTCAAAGTGGCGATGGACAGGACATATGTTAAGAGAGAGTAAGGAAAAATGGACAAAAAGAATCACAGAATCGTATCCAAGAGAGAGCAATAGAAGCAGGGGTAGACAACTCAAGCGATGGGAGGACGACTTTAAAAAAGTTGCGGGTCCAGAATGGATCCGCATCCCAAGAGATAGAAAAGAGTGAAAATTGTTAGAGGAGTCCTTTGTCGAAAAACAAGCTGTTTTGCAAGGGGACATACCGTTTGCCGATGATAGATAGATATATAGTTCTAGATTTAAAAAACAATATATTTAAAATAAATTGATTGATCTAAATTTGAAATAGCAAAAATTGTAAAATTGTAATTCACTTTCAAATCAAATTTGTAATTAAATAGCAGCAATAAAGGCTTATTTTATTTTATTTTATAATCATTCTATTTTAGACGCACCGGCAACTGAATTGTCTTGGTCTATTTATTATTTATTTATTTAATGAACGAGACATACAGAAAATTAAGAAAAAAAATAAGATAGGTTCCTATAAAATATAACAATAAATTATTCGGTACTAATACTTTTTAAAATTCGTGATATGTGTTGTACCTGGTTGTAAGAAGAAGGACGGTATCCGAGTGTTCCTCACCGCTATCCTCTCTGGTCCGATGATGATGTAATCTTCATTGTTAAAGTTGCGTTGCCCGGTCCATGTATATGTGATGTTGCTCTCTACGTCTTCTGTAATGTAATAGATTGTTGTTTTACTAAGTGATAGGTAGAATTAAACATTCATCAAATAGTAAGTGGCAATACGATCCTAGTCAAGATTTAGTACTACATAAAAATGCCGCCACTACACTGTAATAGACAAAGCAGCGAACGATTCAATTATTGTTTAACAATAATCGTTACGCTGAATATTAATTAAATATCCACAACATGTAGAAGAATTGCAGATACATAGCCAGCCTTTATGTACTAAAGAGGAGGTGGTGATAAATTAATCAAAATAGAAAATGATAAGGGAATTGTGGACTTCATTCACCGAGAAAAACGCACAAGTAAACCTCCACTTTAAGATTTTCTGTGAGGTTGTATAACTTTCTTGGTCGAACTGACCTAATGGTGCACCAGCGAAACCACTGTGTCATTTAGTAATCCTCTGCGAACCATTTGGTCCCCCAACAAAATTAAGACCTTCTCTATTCTCTTATTTTTTATTGTTGTAGAATAACCTTTTAGAAAAAAATTATCGATAATTTTATTTCAAGAACCTTTTCTATAAAGTTTAGTAGTCCAACGTGACAGGAGATGAGCCTATCGCTGTGTTAGTGGTCAAGCAAAAGATATGTTATCGTAAATAACATCAGAAACTGCCGAAGTTTCAATCCTTGCAGACTCGAACCACACGACTCCATATACGACGACATTGATATACATATTTACTATGATAACTCGTTGCTACCCAGAATATTGAAATGCAAAAGTAATAGTTAAATAAAAAAAATAGTTATGAACAATACGAATCCAATGACACCTTACTAATCAAAATCGGTCAAGCTGTTTAGACTAAAATGAACGGACATACATACCTACATCATATATATAATACATATATACACATACACACACACACACATGAAAAACAATATGCTCCTGGGTCAGTCAGGTAAAAATAGAAAACAATATGAAGTCTGTGGAACCTCCATCTTGCTGATATGCTTAATGACATTAACTAACAATGCATATAGTATCAAATGTATTAATGGAGGAAGTTAACGATCTGTAGTCAATAATGAAAGTAATGCGACGTACAAACATTCCTACTCTCAGATATTCCCTCGGGGTTGTTGGAGTAGACATTGAGACACAAACAGCACAAAGAGATAAGATTGCGACGAAACTAATTAAAGTAATGTTATTAAGTAAAGGGTGCCACATTTAGAGTGTATTTCTCAACTAATAGCATTATGAGGTTTTACTCTTTGCTAATAAGGAAATAGGTATTTTCTTAATGATATTTTTATTTTTTATTAACTACATATAACATATACAAATCATTGAAATTGTTATTAATTCTGTCTGAAATCCATATCATTTTGACAGTTTCTCACGTCAAAGCGTACATATCTATGATTTCTATATAATGTTGATATTTGAAACTCCACTGTTGGTCTTGTCTCTTATATAAGTACTTATCCCGATTGTCTTTCTAATTTCTAACAGAATCCTGTTGCATTCATCAGGTCACAGTTTAGCGGGAAGTGGCAGGTGAAGCGACGTATTTACTCAAGATTGAATGAAATGAAATTACTTACGCTGTATTTGTTTTTGTACAGTGTATGAAAAAGGTTCCATCGTGGAATAACCTTACGGGGAATAACCTAACATATATAATATAGCTTCATTGCTTGCTGGACGCCATTGTAAGCCAGCAAGTCACCTAACAAGGCGAGGCGTGAGTGGGCAATTATCTCGCAATGTATGCGTAGCAAAAATATTCTTTGACTTTTTAAAGTATTTCATCGTTCACCGATAAGGAAATCCTGCAGACATGTAAATTGATAATTTTGTAATAGTACTTAATAGAATAACTTAAGTGGTATTTATATTAAATGCCTTATACTGATTTCACATATTGGTTACCGAGATAGAGGGTAACCGTTATTAAGCGTGACAATACAGGTATCCGTGGACTTGCAGTGTAATATCGTATTAAGGAACTTGTCTCACGGCTGTGAGAAACTTGTAATAGTTTTGTAATACAAATTGGTTATGGCGTGCATAATATTGAAACTTGAGTATATGTAATACTGCTGACGTAGATTAATTTAACTTTGTTGAATCATGACGCTTGTATAATTTGACTTCATCTGCAGTATTTATTGTTTAAAAAGCTATCTGATATAGATTTATTCCAAAATCTTTAGGGGAAATTATTTCAGTTCGTTGTTTCATATATTTGTGCAATTTTTAGTACTAACATTATTCTTATAAATATTGACTTGCATATATGAGCCGACTCGATCAGTAACTCCACCTTGATGGAATACCAGTGTGAATTATACGTATTCGTTTCTTCTGATGAGTAAGGCCCATTTTTAAACCCCTCTTTGTCTTTTTCTTTTCTTTATCTACACTATTCTTCTTTAATACATAAAGGGGCAATACATCCTTGGAGTTGTAGTCATAATTGTTTCGTTATGGCTCACTATTGTTAAATCTCCATGACGCGATTAAATTAAAACAACTATTTGATAATTGCTCAAAAAACTCATTGGGACACGTTTGTGTCAGCTGTTGTCAGGAGGCTACTGAGTCGCCTTCTATTGTAAAAAATAAGTTTTATTAACAAAAAATTTATAGACTATACTTACGCATATCCATCGTTATATACGCTATAAAAGGTCTCGTACTTTGCGCCATGCTCAGCGTCAATTCCCCCGTCACGTGCAAATCGCTGAGGAATCTTGCGCTACTTTTGCCGCCGTTCAGATCTAATCTGATAAAAAGAAAGAAATGACGGTCATAATGGTTGCCTCTGTAACCCGTATTTCTGTTCCTCGAGCGTTGAAGATATTATGTATGTCAAAAGCATCAGAGCTTAATGCTAAATTTAACAAATTGTACCTAAATTATAACCATTTCTGTTGTCAATTTCAATATTAATTTGGTAAAGATTTGCTTTATACATTTTGGCATTGTTAAAGTTATTTTGGTGTAAATAAACAAATTAAAAGTCATATACCTAAAGTCACAGATTCTCATAAAGGCAATCAAAATGTTTTAGAAATTATCTCTAAGAAATTTGAATATCCTAAAATTCAACGTTTGTGCAACAAAGAAAACAATACAGTTTCTTTCGTCAGATTTTTTTAAAACGATACATTTATATCTGTATATTCTTTGATAAAATCAACTAGCAAACTTAAATAAATGTAAGAATTTTCCACTGCAAACTGAATGGTATAAGGAGACAAATTAACAATTTGAATCAACCTTATGCACCCAGATGATATGAGAAATAAATTTAAATAATTTCACTTTGATCTCCCAGGTCACCTGACTCAAATTGGAATAGAAGTATTCAACATTGATCACCAAGTGAAATAAACCATATGTAGGTTCATATATTTATTTTCTCTAAAAATTTTTAATTTGTCCCAAAGAAACTTATAAAGACATATATACTACTTTATTACATATTTATTTGAAATAAAAACAAAAAGTATTTATCTTTAGTAAACAGACCTAATTATAAATAATTA
>DWTW01001172.1:0-13333 GCA_018246275.1 Papilio slateri | reverse complement strand
AAGGTATGAATAGTCGTTTCAGTCAAAACAAGCAACAAAGTAACAAATATTGCATATAAATTGAACACAAATGAAGCGGGCACAACAGAAAGTGTAAACTTCTACCAAACAACGAAAAACATAACTCTAATCTCAAGTAAGACATTACGCGAATACCAATGCATACGCGAAAAATCGATCGCCGTCTTAAATTCCTCACCCTTTTCGAGGGGGCTCCCCCAAAAAAACGAAAGAATAGAAGAGGGAAAAAATCTAAATCGTCTCATATCTCCCCCCGGGCCCGTGCCGCCCCCCGGACACCTCCGACATCAAGCGCCCTCCTTATTTCGTATGCGAGCTCCTCCGGCAATCATTATAAGGATATCGATTAGGCTTACGTCTCCAACCTGCCCATATCTTGAAGAAAAACTCGCTCGTACGTTAATATGTTTGTAATTGTCATAAATTTCTACAAATAGTATCAATTTTGCTAACAATTGCTTAAATCATGACTCATTGAAGACTCTGATTACAAGTAATTTGACCTTTGGTGCTTATTGACAGTGTTTGGAAGTATGTTAGGTACATGGACGCTTTCCAAAGATAATACAGTAGTTGTATTGGATGTAAATGACACACACACACTATTATTTAATGATTAAAATATCCACACCAAGAAAAATTACAAATATAATGTCTATTAAAACCCAGTAACGGATATTTCAGTAGACTTTATATTTACATATATCTTGATACACTTTTTGGATATAAATTTTAAAGACGTTTATAGCATCTTTAAACTAAAACTTGTATAAACATTATAGTAAAAATTCCTTCTAACTTATTGCCTGTATCGAGTGAACAGGAAAAAGGGCCCATAGTTAACAACCGAGGACGGACCGCGCATAAGCAGATGCAAATTGTTCCCGTTAAACTATTTCGCAAGGTAAACACAGAGGGACCTAAGGCGGAGTGGGAGGGGAGAGGCCCCACGTGTTCGCCAAGATACGGCCAACGAGATTAAAAATGCTGGATGGCGGACCGCCGTGAGTCGGGTCGAATATGAGCAAAGATATATAGGAGTTTACGAAGAAAACCGCTTTGGGAATATGTAAATAGGAAACTACAGAAGTAATGTTTGAGTTGGGATGCTACGTCGTGCGAGTGAGTCGCAATACTATTGCGACGCTCGAAACAAAAAGGTATTTACCTAGACTTATCAAGATATTATTTACTATAGATTTTTTCTATATTATAGATCATATTATTTTGTCAATTTGGAGTGGCTTAAATATTTGTTTTTAGATACGCACTATTCATTAATTATAAAAAGATATTTTATTTTTGGTTTTAATTGTGTTAAGATATTTCGAGTCTCGCCTTACGTCTCTTTCGTAGTAATCCTTTTTGGACAGGCTTCATCTCAACATTACTTAAACGTCTGTTAACAACAAGCTTAATGAGCCACTTGCATTTTGAAACTTTTCCTGAAATGGATGTTTGAAAAATATTAAATACTTAAGCCATTAAAATGTCTTAAGACTTGGAAATAGTATGGAAATGTTTCATTCGGAGACATTGTGAAAGGAAACTGCTCTAACGACGACTCGAGTGACTAGGAGAGTATAAAAGAGTGAATCTAAAATTGCTCTTGAAGTGACGTAAACAAGTCGCGCAAAGTCGAGTGCTCGGCGGTACCCTAAGCTGAAGATGACCCTTGATAGTACTCGTTCGCACGAGTGACCTCGCCCAAGAAAGGGGTGAAACTGAGAAAATTTCAAATGCAAACTACTGCGAGCGTCCGCTATATTGTTTTTGTCTTGTTTTGGCGATTCTTGCATATAAAATAAGTTTTTTATTTAGAACTCTTAAATAACCGCACACATTTAAAAGAAAAAAATTCGCTACCTTCTCGTAATGGTATGTGGCAAACATCCGATACATACATGCCAATGTATACAGCCGATAGCAAAAATTTTAATTTAACTGACCACATATAATCTTAAAGAGATACTCTTAACGTAATAAGTGAAAGACACCAAGAGTATTTGTATTATTTCGTTTCTCTATTAATGTTTGTATACTGGCACTCGCTTTCTGTTCTGTTTTCGCCTTACGACACTAACATCGCATCAGGGTTATCTTTGCAGTAAGACAATGACGGTCATCCTAGACTCTAGATTTGAAAGTGAATTTTCCAAGCAGTAGTAGTAGAATATTTATCCATCCATTGTTCGGTTTCAGGTTAAAATGCTCCATCATGTAAAAGTTTGATTCTTTACGATGTTGAAAACCTTTCAAGATAATTTTTATACATACGTATTTATATGAAGGTGGCTAATTCCGTTCGGTTAAATGTAATAAATGTGAGTGGGTGAGCGGCGGGCGGCGAGCGGCGAGCGGCGAATATGGAGCGGGAATATTTCAAAGCTGTTTCATTATTCGGCATTAGCCAGCGCGCTCGGCCACGCAAATCTTGGCGTCCCTCCCGTCTCAGCCGGGGACCCCCAATTTCCTTCATTACTTACCTCGAATCCGAGACAATGGCAAGACGACGACTTGAAAAAAATATAATAATTTCAAGTGGAATAACGCTGAAAATCTTTTCACGGGAAGAAGAATTATTGTTGTTTTGCAAGCGAACTCTCAGAGACAAAATGCACCATCCTTATTACGCCATTGTTCGGTGTTACGAGCCTTATTCATTTTTACTTGGCTCAACTTGAATGCTTATTAATTTAAGACCGTGATAAGCTCGAATTCTTTTGAATGAAGGAAGGAAATGTCTTACCATTGTGAGTTATTATGCATTCTATTGAGTCAGGCGATATGCATTTTTACATTAAAATTTTAAGCAGACTGCCAAAATCGGGCAAGCAAAAATCTTTCTTTCATATTCTAACGGTCTATTTTGGGTTTGGTTTTCTTTGTATTTAAAATTGTTTTGCGTTATAAATACGCATTTAAGTAATGAGCTTATTAATTCATGTAATTTATTTAAATTTTAAAGACTACACAATGCTAAGTTTACACTTTCAATTCGTCGTAAATTATAATATTTTACTATCTTATTTCAATTAATATATTATAAACATAAAGACACTTGAGAGTTTAACATTGTGCTCACGTAAAGTATTGCTAGTAGTACGGTAAAACAATGAGAGCACATACTATATATCACACGGAGCGCTTTATGGTAATCGAAATATGCCCAAATATGTTGTTAAGAGGGCAGAAAACTACCGGCAGGCATGCAAGGGATGAACCGAGCTTTCATATTTTGCGGCGACCTGTAACGAAGCGGTTCCTAAACTTCGAAACTAGCGTGCATGTAGAATTTTTAAAGCGTCTATAAACATTCCGACATGACTGCCGTGGAGCGAGTCGTTTCTCGTAATAAAGTCATTTCTGTAATGTAAAAATAACAAAATTTTCTTAAAAAGTTATTCGAGAGCGCTGAGCGGTCCGCTCGTGGTTAAGTCTTAGCGTTTTACCACAAAGAGCGCCTCCACAGTAAGTCGCGGCGCATCCCCCGGGGGCGAGTCAAGAGTGATTACGAATTTTAATTATTTTTTTAAGCCGGTGGCGAAGAGGTGATGTTTCCCCAGTGTCGAGCCTTATGCAAACAATCGACTCGCACTTGGAATTAATCCGACTCCCGATTTTTTCCTTCGCGACAAGGAATTAACGAGCAAAGAAGTCATTAAGTCAGAAGATATTTGAGGATTTCTTTTAATTGCGGTTTCCTTGACGTTAGGTTCTTCTAATTGGTTCGCGTCGTCGGATAGCTTGGAAAGATTTAATTTCCTGATTTCGCTCATCCGGTTACAATCAAAACTGTATTTTACATAATATTTTTTATTAAGCAATGGGAACTTTTGTAGCATTCTAGGTCTTCGAGTCCTACTCACACAAATAACAGTATCGATAGTTATACTGAGTCAATACAATGTATAATATGATCGTATTATTCAATTATTTCTAACATTTCAGCGTCGGCCGTTTCAGCACAGTGCCAGTAATTACTGCACTCGCTAAGTTTGAACGCACGTGACAGTCTAAGTGATTGTATGCGGTGGCTGGCACTGGCCTGATGAATTATTTGTGGCTCGCGTGCGCCAATTCTAATTGTTTCAGACTTGAGCTATGACGTCACAATACTTCATTTTTAAATTTACCTCGAAACGACGAACGTATCCGAGCTTGTCACTATAATCACGTTTGCGAATTTTGTGTTTGTTTTAAATATTTATTGATGTTGTGTTACCAAATATTTAATTTGAGTTAGTGGGTGTAGGTACTATTTTTTATGTTTAATAATACATTGAAAATGATTCGCAATAAATAGATGTAGCGATATGAGTGCATACAATACTAATATAATATGAATATATTGTATTATAAATACAAATATACCGAAAAATAATAGAATGTGTAGGTAGAGATAGAGAAATATGATTATGCACTTTTTTATAATAACAGAAAAAACAACCGATCAAATTGAACCGCTAGAAAATCGGTTCAGCACGTCTCAAGCAATAAGAATGTCCGATGAATAATATCCCTGTTCAGCGACTCGTTTACACTAACGACTGAACTTGTCAATACTCATTCACCGCCTCCGGAACGTCCTGCGAAGATCCTTCACTAATTGAAATTGAAATCTGATTTCCTTTCCCCTCACAGTCGAGCCGAGACCGAGTGATTAAAAGTATTCGAAAAAAATACAAATAATAAAATTACAATATCGCTAACGACGCTGCGCGTCTCCCCAGAATCCTTTTAAATTTTCGGGGAATAAATTAAGGCATAGAAAGGGAAAAAAGCCACTGGCCCGCAAACACGAGACTAACGATTTGACGTTGTTAAGCCCGGCTTTCGCTATACTTACGGCTATTATTACGAGTACCTACGTATTGTTAATTTTTTTAGAGTCTAAAATCTTTATAGCCGTAGTATACGTCGTAAATTAATTTTGTTCATTTTTGCTTGGAACAATAAAAAGCTAGATTGAGTTCGCGTGCCTGTTGGTAAAATGTAATTTTGTAATGTGATTTTTTTTTTGACACAGCATGTTACTTTATGAAAAGCCACAATAAGCGATAGCCGGTACATAGTTCATCTATCAATCAATCAGTCTGGATACCCCCTGCTGGATAATTCCGGGCAACCCATAAAAATTTTTTGTTCTAAGCTTTACGTTTCATACATGCTTACTTACAACCTGTCACTTTGATCTAAATGATTGTAGAATCTGCTACGAACTACGATACGGTTTTTGTCTGATCGTGGCACTAGTGTTATACAGCCGGAAGGGCTTAATTTTATTTCTGAACATTGAGTGTATCGTTTCCAAAGTCTATACATCGAAAAAAATACTTTGTATCAAATATCGATGAAGTATCGTAGGTCTTTCATTATGTTGCCTCAAATACGGAATAGTATTACATAATTTTAGGGTAATTACCGATGAACTGTAAAATTTCAGTGACAAAACGATCGCTTTAAAATTAATAGAAAACGAGAATATACTAAACTGTTGTTAACGACTTAGAAGCGACGATAGCTTGGTTGCAAAGCCTCTGATACTTGTACGTTTGCTGTTGGGTTCTCAAACATTGTGAGAGATTGGGTCTCAATGTTTTTATGTTGGATTCCTACGTACAAAAATCATTTGATCTCTCTCTGAGTGGTGAGTTGCGGATTAATAGGCTTAAGTGTGTATTTATATCTCATAAGCTAGATGTATTTAAGAATTTCTAACACAAAGTCTGACTACCCACACATAGGTCGCGAGAGATCTATACCCTGATGTTGATATACAGACCGCTTTACCTTTGACCACCCCACAGGGCAATGGGGCCGTGAGTGTTTGTATGCGTATTTTTTATCACAGTCGCATACAACTCTCGGGTAGCCGAATGAAAAATTGCCCTATTTTGAGGATGGATGACGCGAATTAAGAAAGCAATTACTCATCGGAAATGCGCGGGGGCGGAATGTTAATAAGACGAGACTATGAGTGAAAGTTATTTTTCATTTGCTCTCTATAGGCACCAATGAATCCGTAATTAAGATGGAAATAACGAATGGCATTTATCTACTAGCGCCGCGCAGTCGTCGTCTGCAAATATTTGTAATATTAATATTATATACATTTTTTCTCGTTTTTACTAATTGTAAATTAATTTATGTTTACTTGTAGTCTGTCAATGTCATAGCTTCATTTATTTTTGTCATTTATCTTTGTTACTTACTCCGAGCTTAATAATTCCTAAGTAAATGTAAAATTTTAGTTGTGTTACAGAATATGCACTGCGAGTTCACCGATACCTTCGTGAGTATAGACACGTATATAATGTGTATATTTATGTATGTCTATTCATAAATTAGTTAAATATAAAAATGAGAATGCAGCTTTATCATACACTATTGCGTTATCTCCCATCTTAATGCTCTTAACACTGACAATACTAAAACGTATAAGTTAAAATACACGCTCATAAATAAATCCAATTAGGAACATTTGTCTTCACTTTAAGTATAAGTGGAATGTTATTTCGGTCAGCAATAGGCGGGTTGATAATTTCTCAAGGCGTTAATTAGATAGAACTAACAAGAAACAGCTTTTTATCTGTCTCCCAAGGTCATTCCGACGTGTCTGTACGTTCCGGACAGAGCTCACAGTGCGGTGGAACATCGCTCTAACATCTCACGCTTTCTTATCTAAAAGGCTTCAGACCCACTGGAGCGAAACATCAAATTATTCCATTAAAAAGTAATCAGTACCCGTTTCCTAGATGTATGGAATATAATCTATACTACTTTACAATTTTGCTTGATCCTGTCGCATATAATTAACTTGTTAAGCGTTTTTGGTTTCACCCGGCAAATGACGTGACCAATCTCTCTCTCTATCAGTTTCTTCTTGCCTTATCCTCGTTCATCGCCTAGCCCTTCTCTCGTTCTCTGTACGTAAAGACGTTGCGGATAAATGAACTTAATGTCAACCACTTGGTCATGAATTTAAATATTCTATACATAAAGAGCAGTTTAGTGTCGAAGAAATAAAATCAACCATCAATTTCTTAACTGACCTTTCTATGCACTCTGGTGGATAGATGCCCTTAAGCTCTCGAATTTTCTCCCAACTTTTTCCGCTTCAGGCCACTTATCACCCCCTCCCCCTACCCCGAGCGCCGTGGTCCATCGAGATCGACCGCTAATTGCGTCCGTTAATTAGGAAACGTCATGAGTGTTTACCGAGAGAGCTAAGTGTGAAGTTTGGCCCCACTAATGCCTGGCGTGAAATTACTTCCGGGCAAGTGGAAACTTTTTCACAAAATAAACTTGACGGCATTAATTAGGCGATGGGGGAGGATTAGACGCTGCGTCTGCGGCTTAGTAACATTATGCCAGTTTTGTTTCGCGAAGTTTTCAACGCAAGTTTGTTTAATCTTTTTCTCGGTTAATTGTATTATATTTAGTGTTGAATTCTTGGCAAGGTAAATTTTTAATCTTATGAATGCAAGTATTGACGAGCGAAAAATTGGATCTCTTTATTTCATTGTTGTACACCATTGTATAAGTATACTATGTATTATTCTGCTTTCTGTAAAAACAACTAACTAAAATTAAGCACTGGTATAGAATATGAAAATGCAATTTTTGTTAATTATTGATAATTTTAATGAGAGTAAGAAAGTTTTAATCTTTGCCAATTGATTTTCAACCTTAAACAGCGAAGTTACGTAGGTGTTTAAATAGACAAGATAAACAAAGACAGCCGGCACGTCAACGAAATTAATCGGAGCTAGGTGTGGCTCGGACCCCCTGTAATTAACACGTAGCCGGCTTAATTACAGGCCTCGCATTGAGGCTAAGTGAAATGTGTCATTCATGGCGTGCCTTATTGGACTTAGTCGTGACGCCTTAAGATTGTTAGATGACGTACATAATATACGCTTACTTCACCCATGACTAAAGTAACGTGTTCTTATATTGTAATATAGCATGCAAAGTAACTTCGCCTAGTGGAGTTATAAAGAGAATATTAAAATGTTGTATATGTTTAATATGTTGTTGTAAATAAAAAAGGCATAACAACATTTAGATAGAGGTCATACACAGGTATTTTCAATATTTACACAAGAGGCTGCATTTTGCATTATGGTCATTGCAGTCCACACCCCTGTACAAGCATAATTAAAAAAAAATCTTTTTTTTTTACTCAATAATGGGATAAATCTCGTATTTTCGAGAGAAATGTAAGTAGGCAAATACTATTTACTAGTCGACAATGTTGTTCGACACTGTACAACAGTTCTGGAACAATTCTTCGAGAGCTTTGTATTCTGAACCAATAAAACCTAGTTAAATTAATTAACTAATTAATATTACAAGCTAGTATAGTGGTACAACCCAGTGACATTCCCTATTTAAGCAGTGTTATATTAAGCTGTTTTAAGGAATTACAAGTAATGACGTGAATCGTATATAGTATTAATGAATACACTGAAATATCAGTTAAATTTTGAAATAGGCTTTCTTGTAAAAGCAGCCGGTCCGAGGTTCAGAATGATTTTGTTTTGTTATGACAGCGCTGGCGGGCGACGCGGGTTCGCCGACCCCACTCCGAGTTTTAATGATAAAAAAATGCGTACGGAGGGGAGGCGAGTAAGTGCCATCGAAGGAGGGAAAAAACTACGGAGGAAAATATTTGGCGCGACAGGTGCCCCCCCGGCTCTCCCCGCGTCGCCTTGATAAAAATTAAATCTTAACGACGGAAATTTAAACATGACGCTCGAACGATCAAGAAGAGTGGTACATCTGAGCCCTGGGGTGATTTAATTGGGCCGAGTGTATACTAAGGATGTAGCTATGAAGCGTATATTTTTTCACGATAGTTGTCATTGATTGATGTTACCTATTTAGATTTCTTGTATTAATACAACGTCGCTGTTATCTGTTTTATATATAATATCTGTTTTATGATGGCAGCACATCTTAGAATGACGATGAATTCAGAGTTGAGAATTCTACGTACGAATTAGTCGACATATCCAAAGTATTGTACAGATCCGTAGTCCTCGTACCACCCATAAGTACTTTACAGAAATCACAGTCATGATAGGTAGAGTGGGGAGAGCCAGACGTTAAACGTCTTGATGTCAAGGTTATAGGTAGCTAATGTCAGATTTTTATATCCATCTACGCAGTTCAATGCTTTATTTTTAGTAATTGCATGTCCGTTTTAGGATTAATTCTACGTATCACTGGGTATCCAAGCGAAAAGTAATCGATAAACCATCTTCCACCTTGGCCATCGTGTGTATTTACTATTTATTTATCTAATCATGGTGTTATCACATTCATTAGTGAGTTGCTACGTATGGCATATAGACAAATGGAAGAACACTGGACAAAACTCCCGTATGTGTATATAGTAACCCTCGTATGTGTATATAGCATTATGTACATGTTTCAAAATATAACAAGATGGCGATAGAATTACGAAATAATAAGTCTTATTTTAAATATGCTACCGAATTGAAATTCAAATGGAGAATGCAAAAGATTTGCATCGGGCGGCATCGACTATTGATTTTCCTACGTCTTGGGGGCCAGCACTGCAATCCTACTTGTTTAAACTTTTTATTTCACTCTTCACAAGCGTTTTTTGTTTCAGCCACTCGCCCCAGGGCGCGCTCCCCTACGCACTCCCTCTTGCATAAAAAAGCTTCTAATCGATAATTTGTGTGGGGGTGCATTAAGCATAATATCGCCAGAAATGTGCGCGACTGTTTTTCTCAATACATCTTGGTTTTTATCCTTAGGGCTTTTTGTATTCGACGGACTACGAAGGAGTTTAAATTAAAACGTAACTGAATCTATACAATTAGATTGATAAATCATTATGCTTACTCTAGTACACATAATATCTCCAATGCGTTTCAGAAGTGAATTCCATAGTATTCCGTCTCCAGCTTTATTATGAAATGCGTTCGGAAGGCGCATTAACATGCATTTTCCAAATGCCGTGCATATCATTCTACTATTGGACAGATAAAAAATCATTAAGCCTTTTAGGCTGATATTGTACAGTTTACTTAAAATAAAATAAAAATAAAAATATACTCCTCGTGAGAATGTTTCGCAAGTAAGAACATGAGTTATTAATGTTTTGATAAAAACACAATAAACGTTATTGCCGTATAGTTCCATAACGATAAAAACTCCGGCGATAAAGGCAAACGGCGCTGAAAAAAAAAATACATCTAACAGCTTTACAATTGAAATCGGCCATAAGAGCGTCGCGATGATCATCGCCCGCCGGATCTAATCAGCTAAGACGCATTGCGTGGATGCTCTAACTGCCAATGTCTGATGTATCGCCATCGGACTGTGCCATTGTATTTGTTCTTTATGTTTTTTTATGCCGGGGGACGCGACGATAATGTTTTTATGGGCGGAGGGTCCTCGCTTTAATCAGGGAACGCGTTGTGATTAAACGTGCCAATGTTTTTGTTTCCACTCTTCACGACTTACACTATATGTGTAAGACATAGGAACAAGTGAACGTGAAGAAGAAAGAAATGGGACGTGAAGAGTGAGAACGAAACACTAGCTAAAAGACTAAACGTTTGTACCGAAAAGTTATCTATAGGTAAGCACTTCTATATGTACCTAACAGAGGAAAGATTCGTTTGTTTGGGTATACTCTGATACTTTTAAACAGATTTTATTTCAATTCAGATTCAATTATACTATTCGAAAACTGCAATAATCAGAAGTAGCATTGTCAATTCTTTTATATGAATAATTGACGATTTAGTTTAAAAAACTAGATTACCAATATATCCTGTTGCAGATACAAGTTCTGAAAGATATCAGTGGGTAAGCAGTGACAGATTTAATTCTGATTTCCACATTTGAAGACGAATCTATTGAAAGTCCCAGTATTATGATCCCACTCCATAAGCAAGTAAATTTGTGATTTTAATATTTTAATTAGAAGTCGGTATTGGACCTTTGAATCATTGAGATTGTAAAATGTTGACTCAATTATTTGTAACATTTATGCTTAACGTTTTCTAAGCAGTTTCCGAGTGTCTGTAACAATGTCAATGTTGACAGTCTCTCGTGAGTCCTTTACCTAGATTTTTGTACTTGGAAATCATAATTCGTATAAACTTGCCAGGTGGAGACAAACTTCGAACCGAGGTCCATTAGATTATATGTCATCTTGCTATTATTTAGTAATATTTTGTAACAAAAAGGATAAAAACAATATTTAAGTATCATATTGTTTCAAAAGGCGTGAGTACTCTATATGTTTCAGATCTGTAGACTCTACATGTATATGTAGGTGGACACTTAATATTATTAACACTTCACAAAAACACTCAAAACTTAAAGCGAGCACCTTCATGATGACTTCACTATCATAGCTTTATTAACAAGTATACATATTATATATCGTGTCAATAAAAGTAATAAATTTGTTATAATACCGAAAAGTTGGCCACGACGTCGCGTATAATAAATATCGACACTTAAATTTGAACCGCATACGAATGTTGTTGTTACCATATTGACTACATTTTAATTTTTAAGACATATAAAACGTCAAGGCATGTCAATAACCTAAGTTAATATTTGAGTTTAAGTCACGAAGCTCGTTCCCCACGCATACCGACACAAGATAATGACTCAAAACGGCAATTCGAGTCAGAATTTTTCATAAAACGAGGTATATGAGTCAAGAACATCGGGGCCATAAACATAAGAACACCCTAAGCGCTCACCCCTTGCACGAAAAAGTCACCCCCGCACGTACGTACGGAGCACAAAAAAGGGCACCAGAGGGACGTTACGCATCCCAAGTAAGCGGAGCTCATTGCTGGGGTCTGCAGATGTCTTTAATGGCTTTAAATTATATGTAGAGAGAGCTAACTGCCGCGTCCGATGCCGAGTAGGTGATAGATCGTGTTCGGATATTATCTGTGATTGCTTTTCCTTTTTCCTGGCACTCTTGGACTAGGATAACGTCTAGGCATGAATGCTTCGATTATATTTTTTTTTACGCAAATTTACTTATAAAAGAGTCAAATAGTGTTGAACATAAATTTATAAGTCTAGGTTCTCCTTTTATATCATAAGATTAGTTACGTTGTAAATTTTATGAAGTTTCAGTTTCCTATTTTCACCGTTGTAATATGTTCGCTCGAAGTGGTACATTTCCTCTATTAAATTTTTAGTCAAGGTAAAATGATATGTTCAACGTATGAACTTTTATTTCAGTGTTCGCAGTAAAGTGTAAAGTAGGCTGTGATGCCTTACTATGCCTTACTTACCTAAACAGATCATTCAATAAAATCGACCGAGAGGATGTTTAAAAGTAGTCACTATAGGCCCCTGGTTGGATGGTCGGCCATCAGAATCACCATCATCATCTTTACGATGCCAAAAGCAATCCTAGGCTTTGGATCATAAAGACTCAATATAAATTACGAGGATCCATTCTGTAAGGGTTTGGTGGCCAAGAATCGATAATGGTTAAAATACCTATCTTAAATTTTTGGATGTCCAAATACTTCTAGTACAATTTTTGTCGGGCAGTTTATTGATAGTTGACTAGCGCAGCATCTGGTAACCTTAAGTGAACAAATCCAACTTTTGATAATTTGTTATAATTTTGCGGTTACTTGGTCCTATCGTAATCTGTACAACAATAATAAGTCGTCATTGCGTCGCTTACTGGCGCTGTACAGACGAGTGGGCACGATTTCGCGATTTCATTACGCCAGGAGGGAAAAAAGATGGAGAAATTGTAAAATAATGTCAATTACTGATGTACGCACCGCGTAGTCGTAACTAACTAACGATCGTCATTACCCATTGTCGTGGTTTGCGTAAATAGATACGATTTCGCGGGGAAGCGAGGCGGGGCGAGGCCGCCACTGTTTTCCGCTTCGCCCGACATTCGCGCTCGTTAATGTAATCACAGCTTTATTTTCTACTAAACAGTACCTAGTTGAACTAATGAAATCTCACTCAGATGTTACCTACATTACTTAATTAAAACTCTTAGTTTAGATTCGGATACTGCAAATGAAACAAAGATTCATTTTACCAAACTCCGTAATTGTTTTTGCATTTATCCATGTTTGAAGCATTACCATTGTTACACCGAATCCCGAAAACTGCCTGTCTTTACAAATTTTTACTACATATACTGAATGACTTATCTTTTTAATTTTTTATTATAGAAAAATTAACTGAAAACTTTGTGCTTTTTTTTTTTTTTTTTTTTTTATACTATAAGGGGCCAAACGACCAGCGGGAACCCCAA
>DWTW01001171.1:0-13335 GCA_018246275.1 Papilio slateri | reverse complement strand
ATCATATTCTACAATTCACTGATATCTTAAACCAGGCGTTTTGCTTCCACACCTTTTGTACATTTTTAGCACCGTACCTCTCAAAAATTCGAGAACAAAAAACATAAAAATACTAAAATAGCATTAGTAGTGACCTGAACAACAGCGGAAATCGTAATACTTACGTCATAACAGATAACTTGGTCCGAAAGAAATAAACAAGTTATAAGACAAAGCATTTCTCATGCGTCGCTCATAAGTTTCCGCAGAACAATCACCCACGTTTCACAACTTTAAAGCTAAAAGTCATTCGCACAGAGTACCTCATTAAAAACAGAGAAAAAATCGAAATAATAATATACATATTAATTCTACTCAACTGCATCGATGACGGGCAAGGTCTACCTGCGTATTTACTTATTTTAATATTTAAACGAAGAAAGCGAGCAACGGCGTTTCACTTTATGTGTTGAGTAACCACCGTAACCCATCCTACGCAATATTCAAAATAGTTACAGACACGTCTTCTTTTTGCTCGACTGACAGACAGGTTAATGTTTTTGGCGGATATATATGCATGTATTTACGCTATATCGTAACCACCTGTAGCCTAAACGACTTGACTGATTTTGAACAGTGAGGCGTAATTTGATTCTTCCCCGAAGTATCATAGGGTTTTTTATTTACTTTTGATTGTTTAAAATTTGAATTAGCCAATAATGATTATTATTAAACCTTAAAAGTAATACTGATTGCTTGTGCCACATTATCAAAATGAGTTTTGATGATCAGTTCTTAAAGCATAGGTTATTAGGCATTACAGAAAGATCCATAAAATACTATTTGCCATCACAAACTATCAAGATTATACTGCCCACAAAAGATAGCTACTAATATAAAGGTTATGTTAGAGCGATAGCGCACTCTAACTAAAAGGAAATAAGTTTAATAAGTGAGTGACCAAATTAACAAGTCAATGGTATTTTTCATTGAGTATCTCAAGTAAAAAATATTGAACATAAAGTCTTATTCATTACTCTGTGCGGCAATATGAGCCATAGAAATGAAAAGCGAACACTGCTTGACATTTTTGAAAGTCCGAACTAACAATGAAAAGAACGATTTATATTTCAATGCTTGTATTGTAATTTGTGCTTTTAAAGATATATGAACTAAAATTGTTCACATAACAGATATTTGAATAAATGTTACGTTTAATATCATAACTATGAATCAGATTAAAATTCACAAATTCCTGAATTTATTACTCTAATAAAGCCGAAAAAATGTCCTTCTAAGTATTTATTAAAAATTGGTATTTATTCTAGGCTTTCTCAGCTTCACTGTAAGTCTCGAGATCGCGGCGCTTGCATTCAGAAAGAATATGATAGCAATTCCTCTTATGGGTATTGTATTCGACACTATTTTTTGATCGTATTTTAGATCGTAAAAATCTGAAAACCTGAAATTTACGTTATAAATGATTCAATGTAATATAGCTCATGGTAGAGCCAGAAACAACAACATATGTTGCACGAGTGTGCCGCCTCGAACGGTGAAATACCACGACTTCACAGAAGACAGGCGTGAAGTAGAAGTAATTCTGCATTTCGTCTGATTAGAGAGGCGCCGAAGCCCTAATCCTAGTCCTTTTCCCTTTCCTATCCTTTTCTAATAAGGAAAGGGTGAGAAGGGAGAAAGGATTGACGGAAGGTGGGATAAATCCGTTTATACCCTACTCTGCCATTAAAAGTAGGCAACGCATCTGCTACCTATTAGCTTGTTGCAGATGCCTATGGCTAGCAGTCACTTAACATCATCAGGTTGCTTGCTCGTTTGCCACATTTAATTTCTATTAAAAAAAAACAGATCATATAGATAGATTACAATTAGCAACATAATTTGTCATCGAAATTACTATCTATATATTACTACTCTATCTATCTATTACTTACTGTCTACAATCGTGTTGTCCCAAACGTCTTAACGGATAGCTTTATATTATACGTGGTTATTAAAAAACTAAATAAAGGGTAACGTAATAATCAAATAATGAAACAAACAGAACAAGGGTGAGCCTGGTGAAATTGACCGTACATCGTTGCCTATGGTGCATTGGTAACTACAAGGTTTCTAGCTATGATCTATGTACTGCTGAAGACTAGCGTAAGCTGAGACTCCTGGTAGTGTGAACTTGAAATCCAAACCACTTTTAAAGACGTTTTGGTTAAGATTTGAGACACTTCATATTTCTGTGAATCACTGGTTTCCTTATCAAGGCAAACGTCGGCCTTGAGCCAAAAAATAAAAACAAAATAAAAGTTATCGTGTAATTTAAACAACAGTAATCAGATTTCGTGATCGCCTCTAACATTAAGGGAAAGAAAAGCCTCAGTATCACAATACCGTCAACAAAAAAAAAAACAACGGCCAACAAAAACAAAGGGATCGACGGAGGCACGACAAACTTTGTTTATGATAATAATTTATTAATAATCTCTGCGAAAATTAATTATGGAACGAAAAGATACTTGGGGTTTTATCTCAGATGTCTTTGTGTATAAATTGTTGACAGAGTTACGAACTTTGTTTAAAGTGCCAATTAATTATGTTTTCAAAGTTGCCACATAAATTTTGGCAGCGATGTTCAGAGCGAAAATTGTATAGCCGCGTATCAAATTAATGTAATATTTTGTTCAACGATTGATGCTTAAATTGGTTACATGGAAATGTTATTCATAATTTAACTAGCTGTTGCTCACGTTTTCGACCGCATCAAATACACACATCGATTTATTACATTCAATGTCTAAAATATAAATCTTAGCCGCTATACTTTCAATAATTTCTAATTAGCTTGTTGCAGATGCCTTTTCCGATTCGACTATATGTAATATTAAATTTTACTACCTTTTTTGTTGCAGCACAAAAAAAATTACAACCTTCATACACGTTATATTGGTTGTGAAATTTTTTAAAGCAAATGAAGAGCAACAAAATCCATTTGGACTGCAAATTATTAAACAGTTGTGCAGGAAAGCGATTTAAATATATTTATGAAAAGATATCAAATTGCGATGAATTCACACAATGCTGACAGTAAAACATTCGAATTCCCCATTTTATCTCAAATAAAGTGACGGAATAAGTTTGGAAAACGGGTGACAGGAGTAGTCAGATGCTTCAAAGAAAATGTCGTGAGAAGGATTATGAAGTTAATAAATTTCGGCGTTTTTTTAGAAAATATGAGTTATAAAAAGAGACAAAAAATATATTGCGAAGACAAAGTTAGTAGATGATTCTAATGAGTAATCAAAGAACGTGCACGCATAAATATATGAAGGTGGAAATGTAAAATTCCTGACTTTTTCAAATGGTAATTATGATTTCTGACAAATAAAATCCTCATACGAACACTGTACTAAGGACTTTATAATTCACAGCCGCAATTTCATTATTTAAGCTTAACACAAATACAATGAAACGTCGTTCATAATTACTGGTAACAATAAAACAATTCTAGCACAAGAAAAGTTTATTACGTGGGGGAGTGAATTGTTCAAAAACGCAATTACGAACCACGTATAAGATCCTTTTCTTTCTGAACTTATAACCAAAAGAACATAACCGGCATCTATCAACGTAACTAAAATTATCATTTATTGGAAGCGTCAATAGGCCGAGTATTCGAGCGCTATAGGTTTGGCATATTTCTCTTTTACATTCCTGAATGGGGGAAAATGACAGTAATAAATCATACGGATCGTTAGGTTCGCTCCCCCAACGGTGGGCCGGCTTCGATTCCCGGCAGAAATGACATCATCTGTCAATGGGCTGGAGTGACTTGACATGACTCGGTAATGGAGTATCGCTGTTGATTTGTTGTTTGGAACAATAGTATGCACATATCATATGCAAACACATTTCCTTCAGTTATGAAATTATTACTATTAAAGTTTCACTACATAGTAAAGATATTAAAACTGGGTTTAGCCCGCAATAACAACATCTGTTGGACGATTGGGCCAGCTCGATCGGTGAAATACCACGACCTTACAGAACATAGGCGTGAAGTAAAATTATTCCGCGTTTCGTCTGTTGAGTGAGGTGCCGAAGGACCAATCTTAGTTCTTATCCCTTCCTATCCTTTTCGAATAAGGAAAGGATGGGAAGAGGAACAGGACTTAACGAGGGAGTGAATGGATAGAAAAAGGAATTATCTTTTTTTCTATCTATCCTCAGTCCATTAAAGGTAGGCAACGCATCTGTAAGTCATTTGATTGTTGCAGAAGCCTATAAGTACAGGTCAGTTAATATCTGATGAACCGAATGAATGAAATTAATGCTTCTTTGCCACTTAATTTAAAAAAAAAATATAATCTCTTGCTCCATTCCGCATTGGTCAAATGTAATTGATAATTTATCCGTAACATGAATTTCTAATACAGCATCATGATGGACAAGTTTACGTTTGAACAGAAGAAGAAAAACAGTCGTTGGCCTTAATCTTTTATTTATATCTCGGAGTTGAATTTCCACAAATGTCTATTAAAACTTTCCTAAGACACACTCGCATTATAATCGATGATAGAAACGTGATGTAAGCAAGATATTCTAGTGTCTCGCTGTATGCGCTTTAAAGAAACGTAAAACATTCCTTTCAATAGTACGGACGTCAGCTAAAGGATTTCCTTTACTGACATCCGTACGTTGCTTTTGCTACGACGTTATTCATGTTACTACGTTTATTCTTTAAATTTTTATACATGTTATAAACTGCTATAAAATATTATGTACTACAAAAGATATTAATGTATTGTGAATTATGGTAACTAGCTTTTATTGAACTATATAAAAATAGATATATAGAGATATATGTAGAAACCGCTATTCGTATTCCATCCAGCTTCCTTTTTTAAAGTAAAACTTCTTAATCTATACTAATAATTAATGTAAAGAGGAAACGTTAATTTTTTGATAATGTGAAGGTGCGTTATTCAGAACATTAGCATTTTTTACATTACAAAATAGTGGCTGTTATTTCTAACATTCGCTATATTTAAAATTATAAATATACAGCATTCAAATTACCTCAGACGACGCCGAACACGCTAGCTAGTATTAAATACGTCAAAGTATGATTGAATCAAATGCACCTTTAGAATATTTACCATTTTTCTTTTAAGTTATTACTATTCCTCGAAGCGAAAGCCACTGAACTTGAATATTATTTTCCCTTTGTAAAGCACTGGCTCGAATCAAAGCAATTTTTCTCTTTTATAAACCGAGCTTTATTTCAATTAGCCGCTACGGAATAAGATCCATCTTAAAGTATGCATCTGAAAACAGAAAGCGTTTTCTGCACGTTCAAAAGAAAATATTTTTAAATTTATGTTTATGCAAAGCAACAAATACTTGTGCATTTTTTTTCTTGAAGGTACGTCATAAACGGATGGAAAAACTGAATCCTTTGCATTAAGTACTAATATAATGTATTTGTTTTAACATGAGGTAAGTCAACAAGTAAAAGATTGAGACGTATGTATAAAACTTTCGATGGCAGATTGATTAAGTACGGTACGAAAATGTTCACTTTTGCTTCGGTTCGGTTCGATTATCATGATTGATATTGTACCGGCAATGAATAGGAATGTTAGCGAACATTGGTTTGTACGAATGTTTCTAATTTAGATAGGATCTATATTGGCTTCCTATGTATTTTCGGCTACCTGGTTTTCTTTTATAATATAATAATTTTGACACAAAACTAAATGCAGTTTAACTATTTGTATACTCGTTTTGATGTTCTAAGACTAAAAGCTTTCAAAACAAATATTAGAGATGAACATTTCAACTGTCATAAGTTATTACAAATCTTATTTACATTGTACGATTTCTGTAATATCGTTGTTTTAGAAATTATATAATTTTAATTTTATGAACTTCGTCCTATATTATTTTAATACATTTTATCATATGTGGTTGTCTGCTTTTAACAATTTCTAACCATCCTGATGAGGTCATCGTTCTATCTGGATGGATTAACACTCATCCTCTGCAGTGTCAATAAAAATCTCGACGGAATTTCTTCCTTCTGGCTAGTATACTAGAAATGCAATCTACTCGTTGCTCTGGATGTTTATGGATTGTTCTAGGTTAAGTGCATATTTTTGCTTTGTCATTAAACAAAATCTAACGAATTTTCAACGACAACGTGACGATATCGTGTCGTGTGGTCTAAAATTAGTAATGTCATCCGGATGTCATCGTCGGGAGACAGCTGACGAAATGGGACGTCGTTTCCCCATCAATTATCCGTAGCGTTTGTTAGTTTTGTTTCTTTGACGGTTCGTGTTACTGTGGTGAGGAAGATCGCTTTCCGGTTCCAGAATAGGTGCACGGCAGAGTGTCTGGTGCGGTTCATCGGGTCGTTAATGTCCCACAGCTGCGCACCAGGTACGAAGAGTTATCAACACAAACAGAAATGAAGAAGTTTAATGTGTCAAAACTAATAACGAAAGATTTATTCTGATAACTCATTATTAGATTAATCACATTTACATTATTCTCACGAAAATATCAAGAATGGCCGTATTAAGATAGCCCTAAAGCATGTAGCGATAGCCGTGTGCCAGGTTTAAAATATCTGCCTACCATTCTGGGTACTGACTAGAGTGTTTTTTTTATTTATTTTAATAAGATAATTATTAATGTCTAAACAGGGACCCATTGTCCCTGTATGATTTTGATTCCCACTTGCGATCGGGTATCAGGTTTCGGGATATTTATTTTCGTATTTAACTGAAATTTTCTTTGGATTTTACGCATACCAGAAGACATAATTATAATATTTTTAATAGATGTTCGAATACCGAAAAAGCGTTTGCTAAATCTGCCAATATCAACCATACAAAGATAGGTTAAAAACTGGTGGGTCCGATATAAATAAACCATAAAAACGAACGAATAAAAAAAAACAAAAAAACAATTGCACGTACTTAATAGTGCATAACAATTTTCCTCATTAGTAAGCTCGATTTCGACGGTCGCAGTTTTGTCGAAATAATTAACGAACAGGGAATTCGAGCAGAATATTTAAAGTCACAAAAAATACGTTCAAACGGAATGCGAAAGGAAGTCACAAACTTTCACATAATTACCAGAAACGGCGTTTAGTGGTCCCCGAGCGCGCAAAGAATGTGGCGACGGAAAAAAATACTTTATACTATTGGTTCTCAGATATTGAAAAGGCTACGGCTCTATTAATAAGCTGAAGCGACAAGCGAAGAGAGTCTACCCGATATTACTTTATTTTTAAGATTCTCCTAGAAATTACATAAATGTTCGGGCGACGTGTTTGGCAGCACGCAGAATGTGGCAATAAGTTTCTTTTTTGTTTTTACCGTAAACGTGTTATCTTATTAAGAGGGACAAGTTGGCTATTTTTCCAACCCGGTAGACTTATCTCGGCGAATTGCCAAGGCAGTTTCTAAAGTAACTGTTTCCACTTTTATCGGTCGTTCTTTATGCTTAAGTCTAGTTAAGCGATCAACTATGTGATAGTATAAAAAAATCTCACGACTGTAAAGTCGTAAAGAGGCGATCAGAGGAAAAAAAACAACCAACCAGTTTCACGAGGTGGTCGCCGTAATTGTCAATTTTATTTATAAATTAAAGAACAGTTAATTTAATTTTTTAATTAAACTAACACGACTATATAATTTTATTTTAATGTTATATTAATAGTTAAAAGTTGTTTTTATTTAAAATACTTTTAAAACAAATTTTGTTTAAAAATTAAGAGACTCGGAAATTCATACTACGCGAGCAACCTAAGTATTCGTGTTGACTAGTAAAATGCGCAATGGATGAGTTTGACTGAATGATTCAAATATTTTTTACAGAAATCCATCGGTTAATTATCTACAAGCTATTTATAAATACTATGTTTTATAGTAGAACAAACAAGCATGGTCACCTGATGTTAAGTGAACGTTGCTACATTCGTAACAACCAGAACAGGGGACGGGGCCAACGGTACCTCACTCATCAGACGAAACACGGAAATATAAATCTTTTCTTCATGTCCGTATTCTGTGAGTGAGTGATTTCCCTGGTCGAGCATGGCTGCTTCTACTGTAGCTTTTCTTCTGCATTGTTCGCAGTTTTACGACGTACCGCACCTGCGTATACTTACGAGTAATTTGTAAACAGTATTAAATATAATATTTTAATTATGTAAAGCGAGCAATTCTTGTATCTCTGGGGTAACGGTAACGGATAGTAACTAGTACTTATTGTTAATTTGACTTTTAACTTTTAACGTTGTCTGTATGTCTGTCTTTAGTCAAAAGTAGTCTATTGCCGGACGTAGGCCTCCACCATTGATCACCACAAAGATCAGTCCTCTACCGCTCTCATCCAGTAGACTCACGCAACCTTGACCAGATCATCGGTCCATCTTGTGGGAGGCCTACCTCCGCTGCGTCGACCTATACGTGGCCATTGCAGGACTTTTCGGCCCCATCGGCCATCCGTTCTGCGAACAATGTGTCCTGCCCCTTGCCACTTGAGGTTTGCAACTATTGTTATTATTTAACTACCTATTAAATCCCTATTATTGTAAGCTTATAATAAGCGAACAGCTTCAATAGGTATAGATAATTTTATTATGGCTAAAAATGCTTGTGAAAACATTTGTCCACTTTTATAACGAAATAAAATGTCCTCGTCATAATCTAATGGCAGGTACAAAAAGATACTCCTTTGATGATCACAACTAATTGATACAAATAGGCATCCGCTTTGTCCAAAATAACTTTTCGTGTATAAAATTTTAAAGCTTCGATGAACGACTATGCCACTTGTTTATGGATTTTATAACAGTTTAAAACTTAAACGTGTCGATGTTAAATATAGACCGTACCGTCCACTAAACATGATCCGAAAACCTTAACAAAATTATCGACAAGACAGTTCAATGTAAATCGGTCATCCAACTATCTTCGGACCTGGGAGCTCGCAATAAATATTTATAATGGTAGGTCTTGATATATTGGTGTCGGGGTAAATTACTTTAAAGAAAATATTTAGTTTTAGCTCATTAACGACTTTAGAATGATGGATGGCGCTGGAGATGGGTTGAATGTTGAAAAAGAGTTTAGACGGTCACGGCGCGAGTTACGCTACGGGAGAATACTTTATTGTTGACGGTTTTAAATAGTTATGGAGATGGTATGATAAAGTACTACAACTCCGTACCTCAGCAATTAGAATATCGAGCTATTTCATTAATGGTCGTAGGTTAGATCACTATAGGAAAAATGTGTAATGTTTTACCTTGACCTTACTACATCGGGTAATTTCTACAAGAAGCTCTTTGCGAATGATGCTTGGCAAAATTCATACTAATAACGCACTGTCTTGCTACTTCATATACTTCAATAAGCTCATATATCTTTAAAAACATGTTTTTAAAAAACAATTTTTTTTTAACTGCTTCAGCTAATCTTATGCTTATGCAGGGTAGTCCATGACAACAGTCGAATTGTGAATTCGAACCCACGACCTTACGCTTCGCAGTCCGTACCCTAAGCATTTAAATTAGGATATTGGCGTTTCTATATATAAATAGATTGCTATATCTAGTAGTGTAGCTTTAAAACACATATTATTTTTAAGTGATCTAGGGCGTCACTATATGTTGGCATAATTAGTGAAGATTAAAGCTACGCAATAATATTAATCTGTGGTTTGTAATTAGCTCAAATTGGAATAATTTTGTTAATTAAATGTGTTATTACTTTATACGATAATTTTGTTAATGATATGTTAGACACATCTGTCGAACTAGCTACGTCAGATATGGGAGGAAAATCTTGAAAAAAAATCTTTCTAGTTGGACCGATGACCTCGTGAGAAAGGCAGGGAGTCTCTGGATGCGGTGAACGGAGGACCGCATACTGTTGAATGCATTGGCATGCCCAACAGTGGACTACAGGCTGATGACGGCGATTATATGTTAATCAGAACTTAACTACATAAAGATTAAGGTTTATAATGTGCAATTTTTTAATCCTGTAACATTTGCCGGACTGAGGACCCAAATAAAAATGAAAAATATTTTTTATGTACATATAATTTTAACACCATTTGTGTTAATGTAATTATATAAATATAAATAAATTCAACTCTAAAATTAAAAATGAATGTTTTCATTAATTTATTCAACGTTATTAAACGATTATGTTTGTATAGTAAATCATAAAACATAATACAGGTAATTTATAGTTTATCCTTAAAAAAAGGTATAATAAGTTTTAAAAAAAAAACAAAAACACCCGACTGATTGCTTGAGTATTGATATTGTATTGATTTACTTCCACTATATGAGTTTAATGCTGACGTCCGGGGAGGAATAAGAATCGAATGACACCGATTTTGAAGAGTCTTCAAAATCGGTCAAGTTGTTTGGGCTACAGGAGGTCACAATTGAACGGACGTACACACATACGTTATATATATGTACCAGCAAATACACCCGCAAAATGCATTACCCTACCGTCAGTGGAGCAACAAACTGTTAAGTTTTATTCTAACGAAATTATAACTAAGTGTCTTAAATAAAATGTAAAGGAAATAAATGCAATGATGACAGCATGCGTTTGTCGTTTGCCATAAAGATCATTTCAAGCATTATATTTGTTGTGAACCCTTTTTCACGTCGTAATAATTACGAGAAATCTTAAAATAGAGACACGAAAAGAATCATTACCAAACATTACCATACAAATTGAAAACATTCTATGGACAATGACATGAATAGAGACTCTATACTTTAGTCGTAATAATTTTTTTCCAATTAAACAAAATACACATTTTTTTAAATATATTTGCATTTTATGTAGAGTAGCACATCCATTGAAAGACTTTAAGGATAATTTATGATAAATGGGCCGGCGTAAGCAGAGAAATATCATGACTAGAGCGTGAAGCAGGATTATTTTCTTCTGCGGTACGTTATTCCTTCCTTCTTTACTTACCCACACCGATACCCCCTGGACCCTACATAAAGGCTAGCAACACATCTGTAACTGTCTCTGATCGATGCGGATGTCTGTGGATAGTGGTATCACCCTTGATATCATTTGATGCGCTCTCTCGTTCCCCTCCTTCCATAAAAATGTTGACCGTCAGGGGACGCCTGGCAGATGTGAAACATCTTAGTGAACATTTAAATTTATAATAAATAATAATCAAATCCAATAAAGCATTTCAGTGTAGTTTCAAATTAATTAAAAATCTATTTATAACTAAAAATCACTAAAAATATGTAGTAAAGTAATAAAAAAATAGAGTTTCATTGATATAAAATCAATATACTTTCTTATCAATTTTCTTATTACTTTAATTACAATTATTATTATTGCAGATTATGTATATATATTATAAATAGAGAACAGTAAGCAGCTCATACAGGGAAGCAACGAAGTGCATAGTATGCGCGCGCGCACACACACAGAACGGCGTCGAGAGGGATGGGGTAAAGGGGGCGTCACGCCATAAGAGCGTCATGTCGTTCGATTATTGAAACGGTCGATTTTACTGCCAAAACGCGCAAATAGATATTACACATAAAAAACTTGATAGTTTAGAATATGTTTACAAGCAAAACAATACGTGTATAAAATAGATTTTGATAGCATAAGATACTATACTACTCCGATTAAGTTAGGCCCCTGATGGAAAGATATCGTTTGACTGTATTTTTATAAACATAATTGCTTCTAACAAAAAAAAATGTAAAAATATCTTACTCAAACACTAGTCCTCCCCCCATTCTGTTAGAATTGTCTCAAATAGGTGTACGTTATGATTTGTGGGCGCGCCGTGACGTCTGATTTCAGTGACGCGTCACGTTTTTGGGGGTCGGCGTAATTTATTATTATTTACTGTCAACCGTACTCACACCATCCGGTCCCTCTTACGGCGCAGTTATTTTTACCTAATTTTATGTAGGTTTATTGTTCTACTTTGATTTGCATTTTTTTATAATTATCAAATTTGATACATAATTTTATTTACCTTACTCAAAATCCTTAAAGGCCAATGATGCCTTGGCTTAACGTAATTAGGGTTGTGAACAAGACAAATCAAAAACTAGTTAACTAGATTAGCAAGAAGTTGATCCATAATTTTTATGACTTGTTGTATGATAAATAAATAGTTATCTATTTTTTATATATATCAGCAATACTAAGTTTTTAAGTTATAGTACGTAGTTTTAGTTATTACTTAAGAACTTTAGAATGTAAACAGAAACTTGGATGATGTTCGTGTCAGTAAAAATAAAGTAGCCCTTATCCACTGTTAGTCCCACGGGGGCAGTAAACGTTCTCTGCATTGCTAAATCACCTTCGTTAATTTCAGAAACATTCTGTCGGTGTCTGATTTAAAAACATTTGTTTCGAACTTAAACCACAACTAATATTGTCATAGATTAATAAAATTTTAAAATACAACTGTTAATTATTCAGCATCTTAAAAAAATAGATTGTAGGGTAAGATATTTTCTGTGCAAATCATTTTTGTATCACATCATTTGATGGTGAGTGAGCATATAATACGAGTGAGTAACTGTGTTTCGCTACCTTTCAATACAGGGCTTCAAATTTCATTCATATCGTCTTGATGTTAACAGTAACAACAGTATTCTACAACCGTCAGGTTTTCGAGTTTACCTTGTAGAATGATGATTTTTTATAGTCTTCTATTTTTAGTCGTCTAGGTGGCAAACGAGCTAGCGCTACTCCCGATATTAAGTGACCGCCCATAGGCTTCTGCAACAAACTAATGAGTTGCAAATGCGTCGCCTGCCTTTAATGGACAGAGGGATAAATAGGAAAGGATATTTCCTCTTTCCATCCATCCCCACCCCGACAAATCCTCTTCCCCTTCCCATCCTTTTCTTATTAAAAAATAATAGGAAGGGAAAAAAAACTAGTATTTAGGACTTCGGCACCTCACTCCTCAGAAGAAACGCAGAAAGACTTCTACTTCATGTCTTCTGTGAGGTCGTGGTTTTTCAACGGTCGAGCCGGCCTATTCGTGCAACAGATGTCATTGTTGCTGGCTCTATAACTGTTAAATCGATTTTCGAATTACAATAACCTGTCGAAATCGATACGAAAATAATGTACTCCTTCCTTAAACCGACATCACAGGGACCTTTGATATCACAGGGAACATAAATAAAAGTCTTTTTATGGAAAGGGTATATTTATTAATGGTTTTTGTTTATTTATATTTATTTTTACATTTCTTTATTTCAAAATAAGTATTGCGGTGCTTATTAAT
>DWTW01001170.1:0-13335 GCA_018246275.1 Papilio slateri | reverse complement strand
ATATAATATATTATATATACACACATACATAAAGTACTGAAAATAATAATAAATAATAATTTTAAATAGTTATTTTTTAAAATCAATATCAGACTTATCAGATCAATGTCAGATTGGGCACAAAGAGCAATTCACTCTTTGCGAAAGTAATTCAGTCAGAAATATGATAGGTTACGAGCGTATCCCTTATAGAGATTTTACGTCACACTGATCATAAGAGATATTAGTATAGCGAAAAGCGACGTTAGCCGCACTGGCCAAAAATCTCGAAATGCGTATTTTTTCCAAGTTCAATCCCCAGTACTTATCTCTAAAAACGTATGTTCTCAGAGTTCGATGCTATAATAATCTTAAAGAACAGTTAAAGATTTATCATTTATTTTATTTACTATATATTTTTTTACGATACCGTTTATTTAGTATACATACACGAAGTATCGATCGATACACATATGTTCCAACATTAGAGAATAGCTACTTAGCTATAATCACTTAAGGGCTTGGCTGCGAAAAGAAACGTTATTTCAAAGTGTCCAAAAATTAAGCAAATAGCGGATTTTATCCATGTGAAAATGAACACAAATGAAACCGCAAGATAAACCACGAAGCTAGAACCCACGCTATTCGGATGGATTGAGATAGCATTTCACAATGAATCTAAATATCCACAAAATATATCAATAAAACCTGAAGCAATACGAGTTGACCGCGCCACAGAACAAGGAAGTACGTCACCGCGGTTTTTAAAACAAAATACAAGCCCTGTAACCCAGCACCGCGTGGCGCAATGGTTTAAGCTTATAGGCGCTACGTTCGCGTGACGTCCTTGCTCGATAATTTCACCGACTGCAACCAGCACCTTTAATGATAGATATAAATTGGTGTCACAAACCAATAGACAATCAGTACAGTCCCATTACTCAAACGTTCAACGTTAAGGTTTATTAGAATTCAGCTAAAATGAGGACGCTGGTCGCCCTTAGTCTTTTAGGATGCCTTCTAGTCGTTTGTTCAGGCCGAGAAATCGGTCAGAAGGACTTAATAGCAGCAGCCACCGACCACAAAGGTCATCACCACGAAGAGGGTGGCGGCAAGGAACACCACGCCGACCACCACCATGAACACGGTGAGAAGGGCCACAAGGGACACAAAGGACACCACCATCACCACAAAGGCGAACATGGGGAACACCACAAGCACCATCATGCGGGCCATCATCACGATCACAAGGGAGAACACAAGAAACACTGGGATGAACACGATCACCATGGAAAGCACCACGAACATGGACATCACCACAAGGGGGGTAAGCACCATCATAAGAAGCATCATGACAAAGGTGAGGAAACCGAGGGCTACCACAAGAAATACCACAAGGACGAGTACCACAAGGACCATCATTTCTATGATGACCACCACAAGGAGGGCAAGCATCACAAACACGGCGACCATCACGGACACCACGAGAAACACGGAGGACACCATAAGAAAGGAGGCCACCACCATTCCGGACATGACGAGCACCATTACGGCAAGAAAGGACATCACGACAAGCACCACTACGATGAAGACCACAAAGGACACAAAGGCCATCACGGCCATGAGGAACACCATCATCATCATGATGATCATGGAAAGAAAGGCGGACACGAGGACCATAAGCACTGGGGATTCCACCATGGCAAGCATTGATTTACTTAAGTATAAGTTTATCGTTTTGTTTTTGTTATACTCATATTACCTCGTTCTAGATAAACAAAAAGTGTACTTTAATATTAAAAACTGTTTTTAATATACAAATTGTCTTTACATTTCTAAACCCTGAAATATATTTGTTCATTTTGCACAATTTATCAACGTATGTACTACTGTTTACTAATAGCGATAAATTGTGGCAAATAAACTAAACAATAAATCATTCGACGAGCGTTTGAACGGAACAAATTTAGTAGGCACCGTAAACGGTGTCGCCATCGTTGTCTGACTTGAAACCGCTCATCCAGAAACCTGCAGCAATATGATTGCCAAAGATCGCTCTGTAATCACGCAGAGATGAAAGCGCTGTTATCTATAAATTCAAAGTGCGGAAACATTTGAATCACAGCCAACGTAACTCCACTACGAATCGCGACTGTTGGTGAGTACTAAGACATACCGCTTTATCTGTTTAATTGTTTGTTTTTACCTTTTGAATCAATTAATTATATTCAAAGCTTTAAATTGGATATAACGCAATGAAATCCGTCTAAGTCGTCTGTCTGTTTAAAATATTAATATATTTGTTTTAGAAATGAAGTTTATGTTATGGACGGTGCTGCTGGCATGTGCGCTAGCATCATCGCAAGGCCGAAACTTCGGTCTCACCGACAATGAAAGGAAAATAATTGGACCGGTAGCTGTGGATAGCGCCGGTAATGCCGAGATTGACCAAACAGCCGCAGGCACGGAAAAGAAGGAAGCCAAAAGTACAAATCAAGAAACAGGCGGCGGCCACGAACACCATGCACATCACCATAAGGAAAACGAAGAAAAGGGTGACAAAGGCTATAAGTCGCATCATCATCATGACAAAGGAGAACACGGCCACAAGGAGCATCATCACCACGAAGGTCACCACGATGAGCACGGAGGGCACAAAAAGAAGCACCACGACGAGCACGATCATCATGGCGAACATCACGAGGCCGCGCATGGCCACAAAGGTGGCAAATTTGGCCACAAGAAGGGACATAAGAAGGGTTCGAAGACTACCGGTTACCATCACAAGTCTCACAAAGACGAGTACCATAAGGAACACAAATTCTACGACGACTTTCATAAGGGTGGACATCATCACAAACATGGTGACTTCCATGGCCATCACGACAAGAAAGACGGCCACCACAAGAAGGGCGGACATCACGAAAAAGGGCACCATGAGAAACATCATGGCAAGAAGGGTCAACACGACAAAGGACACTATGACGAAGACCACAAAGGACACAAAGGACACCACGGCCACGAGGAACATCACGCCCATCATCACGAACACGGCAAAAAGGGCGGACATGCAGGCGGAAAAGAGCACGGTTACAGCCATGGAAAGAAGGCTTAATAATATCGTGTTATTTTTAACTTGTTACGTTGTGAACCAAATCATTGTTTTTATTAAGTATTAGTCTGTTAAAAATATGATGTTGTTAATCATCATCTCCCTGTCGTTTCCTTTTTAATGAGTAAACTCGCGCAAACGATCGCAATCCCACCTGGTGTTAGGTGGTGACGCGGTCGTAAGATGGTACGCACTAGTTTAGCAACAACCTATTCACTCACACACACTGTCGCTGGTACCTTATTACAATCCTTTGCCGTACGCACGATGAACGACGATTCGAATAGCTTCGTTCGAGCGCACTGTATATAAACTATGAAAGGATGGAGACCTGCTATGTATAAACGTCCGATGGTAGATTGGAGATGGGGGAATTAATTCGTGTAATTCCTGCGCACACTCCCCAAAATGCAACCTGTAAAACACCGAGAGGTTAGTCACTTTGCGTCTGTGTGTGACCAAATTAAGGTCTTGGTCACCAATCAACCTCCTGGCCCGCCTCTCCATCGAATCTAATGCCGCGAGTTGGTATTTGGCTGCCCAGATATGACAGCAATACTCCATACACGGTCGGATCTGTGCTTTATATAAAGTCAAAAGGTGTCCCGGTGTGAAGTATCGCCGTACCTTTGAAAGAACTCCAAGCTTCCTAGCAGCTACCTTCGCCTTAGATTCGATGAACCGTCCTAAGTTAAGGTTTGCCGCGACCGGGAACTGCACACAGTCGGTGAATCCCAGGGATACATTTTGAAAAGTCGGAGCTAAGGTGAACTGGCTCCTCTTGGCGGTGAATAAACACGTTTTGGTGGCGTTGAATCTCACAAGATTGGCATTTCCCCAACAGGAGACTGCCTCGAGTGTGTGATTAAGACGCTCTACCATGGCCTCTCGTTCAAATAGTACATGATCCCTACTGGTCCGACCATTCGGTAGATATCTCTCTACAACTGTGCTGTCATCTGCATACCCATAGATACCGGGAACAAGCAGGTCATTAATGTGCAGCAAGAAGAGCGTGGCAGAGAGAACGGAACCCTGGGGAACACCGGCATTAGTCGTCATAGGAATAGAAGAAGATCCGTCGATGACGACACGGAGCGATCGTTCACTCAGGAAGTCCTTTATCCACTCAATCAGACCAGGGGATATGCCATATGCTGGAAGCTTGCTTATAAGGCTAGCATGCCAGACCCTGTCAAATGCTTCGAGACATCGAGAGAGCCAGCAATTGCCTCTCCGTTCTTCTCTAGGGCCTCGCCAAAAATGTGAGTGGCGTACACAAGAAGGTCTCCTGTCAACCGATTTCGGCGCTACGGTCGCTAAGGAGATCGTTTTGTTCTAGGTAGGCAATGAGGCGGGAGTTCAATATACGCTCTATAGTTTTACAAAGTATAGAGGTTATTGAGATGGGTCGGTAATTTGCAGGGTCGGCACGAGTGCCTTTTTTAGGCACGGGCTGCACGTTAGCTAACTTCCAGATTCGAACGAGAGGCGGTACAATCGTGTTAAAACCGGACACAACTCAGCCGCACATGCTTTAATTACAACAGCTGGTATTCCATCCGGTCCACTGGATTTATTCACGTCAAGACTACTACGCAAAGCTTTCAAAACCTCTTTTTGTTTGATGCGGATTTCTGTCATAGACGTCTCGCATCAAGAAATCTAAGGTGGTGAAGCATTGCCAGTGTCGAGCCGTGAGTTATTGGCAAAGAGGGATACAAATAAGTCCGCTTTTTCCTTAGCCGTATGAGCCGGTGAACCATCAGGTTTTACCAGCGGTGGCAGTGATGGCCTACATAAGTTCGCCACTACCGCCTGGGCAAGCGACCAAAAATCTCTACTTTCGCAGGGTTTGCTTATAGATAGCTATAGCTATAGATAGCTTTGCGTCAATACGGTTAATGTGGTTGAGGCGAGCCTTTTTGTATGACTTGGCGGCTTGGTTAAAGGCTTTCTTTCTGGAACTCAAATCCAGTATTTTGCGCTCTCGAGCATCGGCCCATGTGAGATACGACGAATATTTAAGCTTTTCAGCTTTAGCGCATATACGGGATGAAATACTCCATAGCTTGATACACCACATCGGTTATAGCATCCGCACATTCTGATGGATCAACAGAAGAGAAGCAAACCTTTCGCCAAGGATAAGATGCAAAGAAATGGCGCATCTCATCCCAATCCGCTGCCTTGTATCGCCATATTCGCCGTACTCCACGTATATCGCGGTCTGGCGGAGAATATAATGACACAGATTTCACCAGACAGTGATCGGAGGTTCCTAAAGGTGAACTAACCTCTACATCGTATCTGTCCGGATCGGTGGTCAGCAGAAGGTCCAAGCAATTAGCTGTATGACCAACGATATCAGGCACCCTTGTTGCTTCCTTTACCAGTTGGGACAGACTGAAGGAGACAGCAAAGTTCCGTGCTTCTTTCCCAGCATGATCGGTCCTCTGGTACGGGAACAGCCAATCTTGATGACAAGCATTGAAATCCTCTAGAAAGACCAGCTGCGCCATAGGGTACCAGTGCTGGATCATATCAGCGGCCTCACTTAATTGTTGAAATAGGCGAGTCGACTCCTGATCACCACTGTGCGCGTGGTAGACACAGGCATAGATGATTTTATCGATGCCAGTGTCCACCATAACCCAAATTATGGAAAAGGTGGGGTCCTCCAGATGACGTAGACGCTGAGAGCAGATGTCACTGCGGACGTACACACAAACTCCGGCTCGTGGGTGAAAATTATGCTCCAAAGAATATCCGGGGTAGTCTAAATACGCCGCATCTGTGGGACAACGAATCTGCGTCTCCGTAAGAAAGAGCAAGTGCGGTTTACTGGTCTCGAGATGGTGGTGGACCGCATTGAGATTGGAGTGCACTCCCCTGATATTCGTGAAATGCACTTTTAGTGAGAGGACGTGCATCCGCTGTAGATCCGTACTTTTTCTCTTTTTATTAGTCATAATTTGGAGGGAGTGAATAGTATGAAGGAAGGAAGTTGAACGAGGCAATGCGACGACATCCCAATGACATAATTAGATAAGCTGCACCAATGGGGACTTGAGACGGAGACTGCGGGGACGCCCGAACCCCCCCAGAGATCGCCATCGGGTCCTCTCACCCGGTCGCCAAGCGGCACGATGGAGCCACCCTGGGATTTTTCGCAGTTGGCGGGGCAGCCTTTCACGAGTGGCTAACCCGCTACTTGGGCCCCCAACTACCTGCGGTCGGCCAGCGGAGAACCGTGCTTCGGATCCCGCTACCCTCCGAGCTCAAGCAACCGACACAGCAATACCTAATAAGTCAAACCCGGTTATCATTCGCATCGCAACTGTTCATACCCGACCCCCATGAGGCTTCACCAAGCAACACGCCGGAACACGACAGAAGTCATTTGGCGGCGTGGCTTTGCTTCGTGGGTGGTAACCTTAAAGCCTGCGGCGAACCTACCACCGAAATTTGTTGCTCATTTAGCACAACCCAGGGGACATGTGTAGGGTATCTATTCAAGTATTTCCTACGGACGCGAGCAACACCACCCCCAAAACTACTACTACTGTGGCATTAAGGCTTATAATTTCGCTACCGTTGAATACGTAAGACACATACACACGACCTCCAAATTCTACCCACACCACATTTATCTTTTTTCCACGCTTTTCTGGTGTAGTTGTTGATTCAATCAACAAACGTCCACTGTTGGAAGTAGTCCTCCCTCATTAATTGTCACAAAGATCGGTCCGCTGCCATCCTCTCCCCTTGGACTCCGGCAACTATGACCAGATCATCGTTCCATCTTGTGGAAGGCCACGTACGCTGCGTCTGCGTGGTGCAGTTAAATAAAATATTTTTTTTCTTTACTAATAATATGAAAATATTGTAATGAGTAAAGGCTCTAACTTATTGAGACAACTAAAACTTTAATAATGAAGTTACGTAAATATTTACACAAATTAGTTTTTATTACCTTATATAAGTCTGTGCCACAATATCCCACAACAAGTGAGATATTGTTAACTACTTAATTGAAACAGTCGATCCAATTATTGGCCTTTGTATGTTGGAATATTCGATCCGACAAAAATTATTGTCTTCGCAAATTAACATTGTCTTAATATTCTCTTTATTTTATTACACTTAAAATAGTTTTATTACCCTACATAAGTCTGTGCCATAATGTCCCTCAACAAGTTAGACATTGTCAATTAGTTAATTGAAACAGTCGATCCAATTATTGGTCATTATATGTTGGAATACTCGATCCGACAATAATTATTGTCTTCTCAAATGAACATTGTGTTATTATTAACTTTATGAAAATGTAAATATGAGATTCGTCATTTTTGGGTAAACACAAGTACCAACCGCTTTTGCGATTCGGATTACGACGTTCATCAAATTTTTAGTTTTATGTTTATGTTTTGTGTGTTTTTTGGGTAATCGATTCTTTTATATCACTAACTTCTTTAAATATTTCTTTATACATTTCATCATTTTTTTTGTTATCTTTTTCTCCATATTGTTTAGAAGGCTATTGTTTAATAGTGGTAGAGCCAGCGTACAGAGACGCTTCATTGATTTTTATTTAAATAGACTGAATAAACGAGTACCCTTTTCTGAGCGACTTAAGACTTAAGACTTTTAACCTCATGAATTTATCTGACAGACAATAATAACAATAATAATCGTTGCACTGCAGGGCCGGCTTGACCAGCGAAATACCACGACCTTACAGAAGACAGGTGTGAAGTAGAAGTCTTTCTGCATTTCGTTTGTTGAGTGAGGTGCCGGAGGCCTAAATACTAGTACTTTTTTCTCCCTATTCTTTTCTAATAAGGAAAGCAGGGGAAGGGGAAGAGGATATGACGGGTGAGGAGATGGATAGAAAGAGAAAATAAATAGCGTATTTTTTAGTATTTTGACCCTGGGTACTCATTTTAAAGGGTCTGTTTCTTTATCAGTTGTTGTTATTTGGACGAGACACTGGAGCATAAATCACACTTAATGCGCGGTCAAGAAAAATTGCGAATATTTAAATCGCAGGCGCTTTATTTCAAATAGACCGTGACATGAATAGGTTGACATTGGGTAGTTTTTAAGAAATTAAATAATCACTACTTTTAACAGATCTACCCAAAGATTAAATATGCTTGTTTCGTGTCGTGTAGCAATAGTTCAAGAATTTTTGATGGTTCTTTGGGTAATCAAAAAATACTCCGAGTATTGTTTCTTGTAAAACATAACATATAACGTCGCGAAACAATCACTTATCTTTAGCACCTGACATCTGCACTTTCCCTATGACTAATATATTATATATTATATGAAATGTCTATTAACCTAATAACAAGTATAATACCGTCTGTATAACTTTAAATTCAGCTTGTTGCAATATTCTAGAAAATACTACAATACTAGTATCAATATTCTTCGATAACCAAACTACATTGGTATACTTATTCCATCCGTGTGTATTGGAGTATATTATTAACCAATCCACTAGAGATAAGACTACAGTTTGCTTTGAAATAAATTGGAACTCTGTATATTTTTCCGTATAGCGAACCCATTCCCTTATATGTCGGACAACCTTCCATTACCGAGTACTTCTGGCGATGTAGATGAATTTTTTGTCGTATATTTGAGCAAATATACGACAAAAAATTGTTGCAAACAACTGTTGCTCCACTGTGGAGTTTTTTTTAATTTTTTAGTACGATATATATATATTGAGAGAATTACTATTTACTATTAATAATTCCTCCATCTCCATTCTACCATGGCACGTTCAGGCATACTGCTGGTCTCCATCCTTTTGCTGTTGATATATCTCGCGTTTGAACGAAGCTACTCGAATCTTCGATTTTGTATACGGCAAGGGATTGGTACAAGTTGCCGGTATCACTGTTTCCGCCCCATTATGCTGTGGGCACCTTCACGATAGTATTGAATAGGCTGATGCCTTATGTATACTATCATAGACCATATCACCGCTTAAAATTAGGTGGAATTGCGGTTAAGTGCTAGTTTATTAAAAAAAAAGAGAGAATTCTTATAATCTTATTTAAGACGTCCCTTGAAATTTGAACTGTAGTAAAATAATAAAGTTATTTCGCTCGTATTTGTATATTCCATTAGTTAAGTTAAAGCAACAAGGCCCCGTCTACAGTAAAGTACAATTGCTACACACGTGACCCTAACTTCATAACGACGTCCCACCTGTGCGAGTTATATTGTGTACTCAGAGTACGTAGGATATTCTAATCAAAACTTTACATGTTTTATTTTACTGACAGACATTTTTAGAAGCAATAATTACATTGGATTATGAGTTTCTGTCTAAAGATATTTATACTGTAAAAAATAGATTACTACCTACGTATGTATGAAGATAGGCATAATTTGGGACCAAGGTATGCGAGGTGTGCTTTTTTTCTGTCTACTGTAACTACGGTTACAGTTTACCGTAAAAAATAGGATAATTATCTTCCTTAGTCCTTACGAATGGCATGATACGTGTTATATTGGCAAAAGTTTATTTTTAAGTTTGGAAAATAATACCAGTAATAATGTAGTTGGTAAAACATAATATACACAGCGGTGCCGAAACAAATGGCCTTAATCTGTAGAACAGTGTTTTCCGTTCTGTTGGTCGCGTCCCCCGGGGCGCCGTAGTCGCGATCTGGGTAAAAATAAAAAGCAGGGGTTGTAGGGTTCGCACTACAATAAAAATACGACATATTCACAGTGGAGGCTATTCCTGTACCATCTAAATAACAAAAATGAAACTGTGTTCGGTGTAAGTGCGTTGCTTGACTACGACTATTTGTCTAATATTTTTCGTAAAATGTTCGTAAAGGATATAAAGTTAAAAATAGATAAAAATAAACATTACGACCGTGCACCAAAGAGAAAGAAAGAAATAACAGTAAGAGAGATTACACCTTTCCCGCTTTTTATATTACCACGGTTAAATGTTTGATTTATTAAATCTTTTAATCATATCTACAATTAAATGAACTTTGCATAACACTCGAAAACGTGTGACTGATTTTACCCCATTCCATTATAATTTTGACTAATTGAGCCTGCAATTAAATGCATTTAAATATTCGTATAATGAAATATAGGCCAAAATGTTATGTAATTTCACATACAGACACACATGCTCATAATGCAATTGTTTTTTGTTTATTTGTTCTCAAATATATCTAGCACAGACATGTTACTCAGTTTCATACGATACAATTTAATCCGATGTGTCAGTTGGAAAAAGGAGTGTTAGTTGAGTTTACGGATTTCATAATTTTTTTTCAAGTTTTCTAATACTTTGTGGAAGTTTCTTACGGAAATAATTGCACAGAAAATTGGAAATTTCAGGATACTTAACGACAATTTTAATTTCGCGCGTTTGAAGTATGTGAATTTAGCAGACAGCTGTTTTACTTTTGGATAAATATAAATTTAATAGTTAGAGAAAAAAATAAAAATTGCACGGAAAATTCACAATGCCCAGAATTTTCAGTAGTAGACATATTTGATATGGAGTTAATGTACGTTCTGCTATTCGTGCGAAACCAAAGATTAAATTTTGGCAACTTGCTAGTTAACTATGAAATAAAATTAATTTGCAACCAAGTAAACTTTCTGATGAAGTTTTTTTGTATCTTTTAGAAATTAAAATGGACTAATGGTTTAGGGTATGGTTTGTGTATGATGAAGTCGTGGGTTTGACTTCGACATTCGACTTTATGTAAACTTCTAGTTCAAGCTTAAGTTTAGTTAAGTGGTTAGAAAATTTATTTACACAATTTGCTACTTATTTCCATAAAAAAACCATAAGATCATTTAAATTACTGTCTTGTTTAAATTTGTTATTTCGCTACTAGCATACTGTTATATGTACAACAATTTATTTGCGTTAAGATGATATCGCATACACTGAATAAGTTTGCATTGTATTCGAGGACGAGATGATTTTTTGTACGTTGCTTTATTTATTCAGTTTGATTAATTGAATAAAACATTAAGTGAATTCCTCCTAATACTTATAAATAATTGCAGGTATTTTTGTAGAAATAATGTTGTACGGTAATTAAGTTATGAAATTGCTGTTTTGTACTTAAAATTTAAACAAGGTTTTTTCTAAGGTAAAATATATTTATTTAATCAAAGTATTTATGTACCCTCGTTATCTAAAATTTTATGCCATCTCACGGGAAGGCCTTTGCGGTGTAACTCCGTAGACCTGGAGTGAAGAAATTAGGTGAGGGCATTTTGTATTACTTTCTGGGAAGAAAATTTTTTTCCATTATGAAACATTATCCAAGTCGCAGAAAAAATGGTAGTCGGTTGGTGTGGTGAGGTGTGGCGAGTCCGGAGGTTGAATCGAAGAGTTTCTAACTCTACGTCCTGTAGTGTTATAATGGTTTCTTGAGCAGTGTGAGGTTTTGTGGTATCATGGAGCAAGAGTGGTGAAATTCGGTTGACGAGTCGGGGCTGTCTCGCTGCTAGTTTCGCCATCATTGTTCGTAGTACAGTAGACATCATTATTACTTGACTGGATCTGAGGAAGCTGTAGTGAATTACACCGTGAAGTGACCACCAAACAGTTAGCTTCACTTTTCTATGGGTAAGCTTCGCCTAACCGTTACTGTCGTAACAAAGATTACTGGAACTGAAGTTTACTGTCGATAGGTTACATACATACCATACTTCTCAAAACTAGCAGCTCTTTCTTTTATTTTTTACACATCAGTAAAAAAAATCTGAAATTGGAGGTAGGTTTTTCTGAACTACCCTTCCCAATTCAATGATTTGGGTTACTAGGTGCATTTCAACAAACCATTTTTCTGTGCAATCATTAGAGTTACGTTTTACAAAGCTATCATAAAGTAAATCATAGTTCTTTACTCGTGTGCGGTCCGGTTGGTTCATTGCAGACCGAGCGGAATGGCCGCTTCAAACAAACGACCTTTGTTCGAGGTAGAGAATTACTTCGCTTATTTACTTCAACTTGATTTAGAAACCCTTGGACACTTAATTATTGTTGCTTTTAGTTTAGTATATTTTTAAGCCAATAGCCGATTGATTGGCCTCGAAAAGAATCATGTTTAATATCAGGTCTAGGGGTCTAAGAAACTCTTTCATTGGCTTTTTAGACTGTCAAAGACGGCTTAGAAATATCCAGCTTATTTACGAAATAAACAAAAAAATCATATAAGATTTTTTACGAAAAGTACGATTCTAATAATTGTAGTCGGGGCAGGGAAATTTAAAAATTGCCTTACTTGCCTTGGACCCAAGGCTACTTGCCTTTAAAATTGTAAACAAAACGGGGAAAAAATGTTCACTTTTAAAATCGAAGTTTTAATCTAAATTTTGTTTTTAAAATATAATTTTTGAACTTCATACAACCATTTAAAGTTTAGATTTTTTAGCAAAATTATGAAAAGAATTTCTAAGTGTCTACTACAAAACTAATCTTCCAACTAAAACGCATGCTTCTGTAATGTAATAAATTGTTGTGCATTATATTTGCAACCTAATTGTCACATCTAATTATTTTAATATACAACTATACTCAAATTAAAATCGTTGCGAACAACAACAAAATAATATTCCTATTCTAAACATATTTTGCTTTACAAAAAATCGTTTCTAATCGTGTCTATATATACATCGGATATATATTTTATATATTTTTAAAAATTAAATATATTTAAAAAAAATGACAAATCCCAGTTAAGAATAAAATATTTCCGAGTATTAATATCGCTACTGGTATTTTTGAAATAAATTTAACAGATGTTTTATTAAAAAGTTTTGTTTAACAGGAGACCTTATTTAAGAGATTTTATTTTAAATTTTGAACAATAGTCTAGTCAACAACTGCTTTTTTGTTCAACTTTTCTAAAAAAATATGGATCTATCCCGAAACGAATCACGAGGTGTGATTCGTTTCGGGATAGATCCATATTTTTATATATAAGCATATAAGCGTCTAGATGATTTTTTAAAAAAGATGAAGTCCCGCTCGAAAAAATTGCAAAAGTTATGAACAATTTACTAAAAAAAAAAGAACAAAAAGTTTGGTTTATTGCAAATATCTCGAAAACTAATTAAGATTTTTTAAATATAAAAAGAGAAAGTAATTACCTAAAAAACTCCACTCCCGGAACTGTTATTAACTAATATTATTAAGTTTATAAATAAAAAATAGAAGAATTATAAAA
>DWTW01001169.1:0-13336 GCA_018246275.1 Papilio slateri | reverse complement strand
CCATTAGTTGTTAAAGATTGAATTTAGCTTAGAAATTATAGTGATATTATAAGTATTGGTTTAGTGCATATTTTACGTGATTATGATTTGAAAGAAATCATAGATAACTATTTAGTTTTTCATTTTTATGGATACATAAACAATGCTAAAGCTTTTCACTTAACCATGTAGCAATTTTTCTATTAATGAAAATGAAATGGTGTACAATCAAAGACTCGTTCATTTGGTAGATTGTTTTGCCTATTGGATTTTCTAGTCAGAGCGAAGTTTTTTTTATGTCGCTTAAATAAATCATACAAAATCAATATTACATTTTTATTTCTGAATCTTATTAATGTGACTTGTATTCTTGCATGCTTGTGAGGAGCCACTAATGACAATGGACTGAGCCTATCTGGGAAAAATGCCACTGTTTTGTTTCTATTTTGTTCTAACAGTGGTAGAGCCCGCAACATCTGTTGCACGAATGGGCCGGCTTGAGCTATTAAATACTCACAGAAATCTCACAGAAGACAGACGTGAAGTAGAAGTATTCTGCGTTTCGTCTGATGAGTGAGGTGCCGGAGGTCTAAGCCTAGTCCTTTTCCCCGTCCTATCCTTTTCTAATAATTATAGTCAGCTTACAATCGTACAATAATATAGAAAACACCCTTAAGCTGGGGCGGTTTCATTTATTTTATCGTTCCTTAACAATGCAAATTCGTCATTTTATGATTGCTGCGACGATACCTTAACGATGGCGACAACCTAAGACAAAATTATAATAAAATTATTGTATAATAAGAACCTATAACCTAAGAAAATATTATATTATCGCGTAGATGAAATATATCGAGCGCGTGCGTTTCCATATTTACATTTCTATATTAAAGGGTCTCATCGTCAGTGAATTAAATATTAAAATAAGCTCTCACCTTTTTAACTGAACGGGGATAGAATGAGATAATCGCTATTGACAGGCTTATTAGGTTCCGTGTGCAAGGGAGTGAGGCTATTGTCGTGAATCGGTCCATCCAGAAGAAAAATTTGTTACTATTTTTTCTTCTTCTTTTTAGCGGATAATCGTCCACTGCTGGACGAGGCCTCCCCATTAAACACCACAAAGATTTGTACTGCCCTCATCCAGTGGACTCCTGGAATTTTGACCAGATCGTCGGTCCATCTTGTGGGAGGCCTACCAACGCTGCGTCGACCTGTACCTGGCCGCCATTCCAGGACCTTCGGCCATTGATCGTTTCATCATTGTTCTGGTAGTAATGTGTACGGCCCATTGCCACTTAAGCTTTACAGTTCTTCGGAAAATTTCGGTCACTTTGCTTGTGCTGAGGGTAACGCTATTTATGATGCTATCTCTGAAAATTTTATCTGCGTTATAATCAAAAACCTTTCCTCAAAGCAAACCAGAGCGTCAGTAGTTTGCTTGCTTGCTTGCTTAGCTATTGCTGTTAAAATCAAAACATATTTTTTTCTGTTTAGATTTTGTCATTAAGTTTAATTCAATTCTTTATACTGTTGTTAAAATCTTAAATTAAGAGCATGAAAAACCAAACGTTGTAAAACAGTATGCATATAAATAGACAGAGCCAAATAAATTATCTACATAGTCTACGTGAGAATGCTTTAGGTGTGCACAGCAAGTTTTTTATTGATCTAATAGTATTGAGATGACGTAACATAGCTCATCGAAACGTACAAATAGTGGGAACAAAACCGGTAGTAAATGCCCCTTGAAGGGCCTCCTTCAAGAAAGTACGTTTGAGTGCTTATTACCAAACCTAGGAGGTTCCTTCTTCTCTCCCAAAGTTACAAAGTAAACATATTTTAATAAACGACACACACAAGAATGAGATAGATCGCAAGTTTGCTATAAACGTCCTTTGATCTGTCCAAAATCACGTTCATCCGAATCGGCGTTAAACGGTCGTATCCTATACAATATACGTACAATCAAAGATATTCCATACTACTTACCATAGATTTAATATTAAGGTATATAACACCTTTGCTTACAAAGCAAACCGGACGCCCGCTCCACAAGTTGGCGTTTCGCAGCTTGTCAAGTGTGTGTACATATATCAGAGTAAAAAAAATCAAAATTCGGTTGCGCTCAGTATTTTCCTATCGTATGTTTTTTTTTATTTTGGAGGGTCGGAGCATCAAGGCCGTTATTGACGGAACATGCTCAGATCCCAAACTAATTAATGCTGGTGTCCCACAGGGCTGTGTACTGTCGCTCATTCTGTTTCTTCTGCATATCAATGACATGCTGCATATAAGCAACATCCATTGTTACGCAGACGATAGCACAGGTGATGCACTTTACACGGCCCGCGCTAATGTTTCTCGGACTACTGCCGATGAGAACTGGATTAAACTTGTGTCTGAACTGGAGACCCTATTGGGTGAAGTCTAGAATTGCGGTCGACAAAATCTTATCGATTTCAATCACGTCTCCACGTTGACATATCGAGTAACGTTCAGTTCCGCGGTCATTTGGAAGACAAGGCCAAGCTGGCCCCCAAAAAGCTGGGTGTGCTCAGTACAGCCGGGCCATCGCCTACAATTTTATAAGGCGCAAGTTCGGCCCCATATGGAATACTGCTCGCATCTCTGGGCGGGAGCCCCCCAATACCAGCTTCTTCCGTTTGACAGCATACAACGGTGAGCGACTCGAATCGTCAACGACCGAGCTCTTACCGATTCTGATCTCTAGCCTTGCGGAGGGACGTAAGTTCCCTCTGCATATTTTACCGTATATACCATGGGGAGTGTTCCGAAGAATTGTTTAAAACAATTCCTGCCACCGAATTCCGTGATCGGACGACTTGACAGACCGCCAAGTACCATCAACACCACCTCGATGGCTGGCATTCCTCAACGGTGCGGTTCTCGCGGAGTTTTCTACCACGCACAGCCGCGTTGTGGAACGGTCTGTCCTCGGCGGTATTTTCAAACTAGTACGACTTAGGGTTCCTCAAGAAGCGAGCATACCTGTTTATTAAAGGCCGGCAACGCATCCGCAGTTCCTCTGGTGTTGCAGATCTCCCTGGGCGACGATGATCACATTATGGTTCACGCTTCGTTTGCCCCCTTCGTTTATAAAAAAAAGGTACTATGGTTTTTTCATATTTATGCCTCTAGTTTTATCAGAGTAAAAATCATACAATACTTAAAACGCGGGCATAATAACATGACGCTTGCGTGGAATAGTACGTGATACCCACATCACTCCACCTCGTATGTGTCAGTTTCTACACCGATGAAGCTTTACTATGTTCAGTAAGATTTGTAAAATTATCTTACGACGTAAAACTTTGTGCACACTGTCACACAACAAGCACGGTGTTATATACTCGTATAAGACTCGGTATTTGTGGACCAGTGGTGAAAGTTATCTGAAGTAGAATAAAACTAAAACATTTATTTCACCATTATTTACCAGTTACCAAAAGTTGCGAGTCCAACGCTTTCTTAGGACTAAGGCTATAATATTTCAGACGGCATAAATTAGGTACTCAGAACTCTTAGAGGGTAAAAAAAGGTATTTTAGGTCGTCTCAATTAACTTTTATTTAAAGCTTAAGTTCTAGTGATCATATCTCTTGACTCTTGATTATCTCCTTGACCTTTTCCCACTCATTTTAGGTCGGCACAGTATTACCGTAGTTTATTCTGTATAAGTATTGGCTATAGTTTTTTCGGCCGGCCGCCTGCCTGACGCCAACCTTCCTGGGGAATAATTGTACTAAGTCTTATGTCTTTCAAATTTCGCGAGGACCGTTAGTGGTCAGGTTCATCCCTTCTTGTCAGACTCGCCGTTAATGTACACTAGGTATCGCTGACCGGCATTCATCTCTTCTCCGTTATAATAATCCCGCGCCAATTTGCCATTCCTCTAGAACCAACGTCCTCTTCCATCTCCATGGAATTCCGCCAGTATCTCTCCCGTGTCGTATTACATCACCGGTTTACTCTTGTTGTTTTCGAACCAATCGAATTCAGGATGAGAAGGCCGCACGCTGTATATATTGAACAGCATTTACATCACCTTGCGAACTATTTTCTCAGTTTGTAGCATCGTCCAGCCCTCACACACACTTTCCCATGGTACCTTCAGAAGCCTCCTGGTCGTCGTTTTTTCTTAGACATTTGTATCTTTTTAACAAACTGACAATATTAAAAAGTGGTCAGATCGAAGGTAATCTATATCTATATAAAAACAAGCTATTTATTTAGGTAAATAGGTTGATACAAAGGTTAATATAAAGTTTAAACATGTTTTTAAATCCTGCGACTGAGTCTCGTCGGCGCCGAGGCTGCGAAGGCCATAAGTCGGAAAGCGTATTACACATACTAATTAAATAATATACCGCCAGAATGATTATGTTTAACACGCAATGTTAGGTTATTTGATTGGATATCAAATTCCATGTTAAATTCTTTATTTTTAATAGAGACAATTGTGAAGATGCTCTCCTATAATAATCTTACATATTTCTGTTTTATAGGTTTGGTGTACTTAGAATTGTGATTTAACAAGATTTATAATATGATAGTACCTACACACTTAATAATTATTGTTAGCAATAATATTACATTTATTGATTCTACGTATTAACCTTCACATGCAACCTTCTTGCAGTGGTTAACATACAGTCCAACTTAACAATTTTCATGGCCGTAATGGTGTTGGAGCAAACCCGCACTCTGTGCACTAGAGACGCGTATCAAAGCTATCGACGCATGCTTCTACAAACATTCCTGGGGGTCAATTTTTGAAAAAGAGCGCTCGACTTTTTCCCTCGAAAACTAGCAAAGAACGATAAAATTTTTGAGATCGCAGTAAAAAATTTAATAAGGAGAGTGGTTAACTCGCGCAGTCGTTTCTACCAGTAAAAAATAAATCCTAACCTACGTTTAGAAATGTGTGAAATGAAAATATTTAACTTATTCAACTCTCCGTTCTATGTATTTCTGATTTTGACCGCTCTTTTACAAAAATCGACCGCCTGGGCGTGCTACATAAACGGGCTAGACCCAACAGCATTCTAAATGATTAGACACATCTGCTATACGGAGGGCATTGAGGATCTTTGTATACAGTTCGCCCACATATTATTATCAATTTAATGATCATATCTACATTTTATGTTAGATAACACTCTCTAATGACACTATTTGAAAATCAAAGCTTATTATGGTCAGCACAAGCACTAACAAACTGCTAGAAAAATACTTTTTTATGTTTACTAAGACTAGATTGTTGTTTATACTATTCTGCAAACTAACTTAAATTGAATGGAATGCGAAGGCGCAGTAGGCTATGAATCACCTTTACCCGTTTGAGATATCGAATACCTTCACCTACCAGACCCCGCCTATGCGGCAAACTCATAAGCTTTCGTAATTGTCATATCGCATGCATGTTTCTGTTTCCTCATAGCTTTTTATGTAATAAATTATTTGAATTCGTAGTACAATATTAAGGTAATGATGAAAAGCGACAATAAAATTGCCTAATATAAAATGGCTGATATTTCTTTCTCATATAACTCATGACGATGAAGTTAATACAAGTGCTAACACTAAAAAGGGTGATGACTGTGATGGAAGAGAAGTTGAGACGGCTCCTAGCTGACCAAGTCCGCTCGCAACATAATTATATTCCATACAAATATTTCTATAGAATGCAGTATTGAAAACAGTAATGGGGAGCGGAACGGGCGAGATTGAAGTCCAGAGTATTGTGATGTATATTATGATGTGATGTATTGTGTTCTGTGATGTATCCGCTCATATCTCGTTTACTAGAAAACTCTTTTTCGGTGGACGCCAAAACTTAATTTGCTCCCTTCCGTCCTTCTATTTCCCTTTCGCAGCAGAAGGCGAACATTTATAGAATTGTAATTGAAACTTCTACTATCTCTTCCTCTCGTTTTTTGTTTTATCTTGCCTCAATTTTATCGGCATGAGGTTTATTTTATTAAAAAGTTGTGAGATATCTAGATTTCACAACTTTATAACATTAAAAGCATTATTACCTTGTCGGTCTTGGCAACCAATTTTACATAAAATGTTTTTTGTAGGATTGATTTTCTTTTTGATAGGCTAGGATAGACAAAATCGACATTTTTCATATGTCAATATATCTAAAACCATATAAGTTAGATAACTAAAACTTGGTACGATTCATAAGTCTGACATAAACATCTTATTTTGAAAATTTTAGCATTCTAACGTAACGAGGGATCGGAGCGGGAAGTTGTAGATTTTTACGTTCTTTCTACGTTATCTTAGCCTACACATCTTCAACCTTCTTGCGTCATCAAATTTAAAAGCCGAAGCTTTAATAGCCTTAATCACGCCAGCTTTAATACCAAATATCAACATTCTGGAAATACCTTAGAATTTTGATGATCTTCAGTGAGTGACTGGTTAGTCAGCACGTGACGAAATCGGTGTGACGTGGCGATGACAATAAATCAGAAACCACAACAGCTAGATAACGGACGCTTGGTACGTTTGGTAAGTCTACCGAGGACATCTTAGTCAATTAAACTTCAGCTTCATCTAGACCGGAGGTATGCCAATACGACGAAACGCTTCGAGAAAAACGAGATAGCGCCCCGTTCCTTTGACTCGACTTGGCGGGAGCACTTCTGTGCCCCCAGCTAAGCGATATTATTTTTATAAAGTAAAGTGTAAAACTTACATTTTGTAACCTAAATGGTCACACACAATAATAAACTTTATTTAGTGAAACTAATTCTCACGCTAAAAATAAATACTACATATTAAATTTATATTACCTTATATATTTTTTGTAGTTTTGGATACATTGCAGCTCTCAATGTCAAACGGACTGAAGTGTGTTACCTAAACCTCTTGTTATATTTGTTGCGTTTAATCCTGGTTTAATCATTATTTTCATCGGTCCGTCGGCAACTGAGTTCACTATGAACGCAGTTTTGGCGGGTTGAGTTGGGTTTGCAATAAAAAAAATAGATAAGGATATCTTTGGCGCGACAATAAAAATATATAAATGAGGTATAAAATCACTCCTACATGTGAAACAGAGATTGCATAGTCGTAGCACATCTCTTTTGTCTTTTCGACCTTGATGCAATTTTCATAGATGTTTGTTGCTTACTTACACTCGTTCGCACATAAACATACATAGGTATACATTAAAACAAATGTCAATATAAGTAACTGGTATAATATGTTCAAATGATAGGTAAAATGAATAAAAATAACAACAAAATAAAAATAACTTACAAAAGTATAAAAATAAAATCATTAAAGCCACTTTGTGTAGAAAAAAAAAGAAAAAATATAAATAAAAGGTACACTGTCTTGTGACATTTTATGCCATAATTCAATAACTGTAGGTCTGATTCAATTTACCTTTATAGTTTGTAAGGCACATTGGTTAAGTTTTAGAAAAATATATTTAACCATACAGTGGCAAATATCCACAAAACAACCAACATGGTTACATAAGAAATTAGTTAGGAGTCTACAGTTGTTTACATCAATTAAACAGTAATACTAAATATAAATGGATTGATTATAATAATTTATAAGTACATTTGTTACGTTTTAAAAAATGTTTGATGAAAAATATTCATCAATTACACTAATTTATGATAATGCTAGATAATTAACATATTATCTCATAAGTATTACATTTTTGAAAATAAACTTGAGGCAAATGAATAGTGTTGACAATTGTTTCAAGAAAAAATATAATGAAGCAATTAAGTTAAAAAAAACATTAAAATCGTATTTTCAATGTTACTTTCTACAATTAAAAATAGTTTTAATGGCATACTTTATCAATATGTACTTATTAATTTTAATGGCATACTTTGTTCTTTTATTTAAATACATATGTCTATATGACTTCAAAATGTAATGGTATATTGTGATAATGAAGCTCTACTTTATAAACATGGATAACATTTTAGTATAAGGAGATTCATTAATATTGAGTTTTGCAAAAGTACTGTTAAAAGCTAATACTAGCTTTGCTTTTTGGGAGATTTCACCAGATCATTGTTTATCTGATTACCTATTGATCCTGTTTAATTCATATAGGCATTGCATTACTCTTGCGTTTCTATGACACATGGCAATTCTTCGGGCATTAAGGAAGGAGCTTTATGGGAATACAACTGCCAAACTCATGGGTATATAGTAAATATACCCATGAGTTTGGCAGGCACTGGGTTTAATATCAAGTCAAGTTAGGTAAATGAGATATTATTTTAATCAGACTGTTGGTTTGGTGATTGGTATGTGGTGACAAAAATAATCATAACATTAACATAATGTAAATAGAATCTTTAAATATTACATAGAATAATAATTGAGTAAAAAAAAATAGAGTGTTAATGCTAGAAGCTTGTAAAATAATGTGGAATGTATTTGATAATCATTGAAATACATATTTTTTTTTGATGAAGTCCATGAAATATAAATGATTAACAATATTGTTAAAAATAAAATAAGCCATAATTTTTTTTTATGATAAACTAAAAAAAAAGTTATATGACATTAAAAGTTATCAATAACAAAAAAATTGTTTAAGGTCTCTTGAAAATTTAGAGAGCTATTAAAGATAACACAAGAGTAATATACATAAATATTGTCATGGATACTGCACATTTTCAAATTCAACGAACAACATGTAGTTCTATTGTAGAATTTTTAGTTGTTATCATTGGAAGTAATTTGTTTTCAAGATCTCTAGGCGTTTCATGCCATGCACATTTACCTATGATAGGTACTTCTTCAAGGGGAGACCTGAATACCACAAGTAAAGAGATGCAGCAGCCATCAGCTGCAGGGTCAGCCTCCAGGTTGAGCAGGCCTAAAGGACGGTGCTGACCCACATCAGCACCAAACATTTCAACCATAAATCTCCTCAATGTAGAATGTACACTTTTTGCTGGATTAATTTCACATGTCGGAAAATGTATTGAGGTTTTTTCACTTAACAATACATGCATTCTATTTGTACTTCTTTTCTTTATTACAACAATCAGTCTCATAAGGTTTTTGCAGTGAGGTATCAAAGCTGGCAAAATGTTTTGATGCCAAGTTTGTCCAGCTTTACTCTGTTTATGCATTTTAGCTTTATCAATAAGATGTATTATGTCATTAGATCTTAAAGATATCTCCTGCAGGTTGGATATCCATTTTGCTTGCAAGGATTCTTTATCGGCTTTTGCGGGAGTTTTGAGTTCACCACCGACAATATCGGCAGTTAAAACAAATCTGTACCACGAGCCGCCGGCAGTCTCTACCGTTAGTAAAGTCTTAGGTTCACATTCTAAGCCTGTTTCCTCCAAAACTTCTCTACATATTGCCTGAGAAATAGTTTCACCTTTTTCCATACGACCGGCAGGTAGATACCATTTTCCAGCACAACTTTCTTTAGCTTCCTGCATCATAAGTAAATCATTATGTTCGTTAAGAATTACACAGGCGACAACGTAAGTTACGTTTTTACCTAACACCGGCATAAAATTTGATGGAGTAGTAGGGGTAATACCTTGAGATTCTGCAACTGAGTTTTGATCTGCTATCGTAAAATCACAAAAATCATTTTCTTCGCCTTCGAGGCCCAAACCATCTAACAAAAGCGCAATGTTGGAATCCACCTGTCGCGACATAGTTACCTAGATCCGAAATTGTAAATACTTTATGGCAAAATTTTCAGTAAAATGTTTTCACAGTCATTTAATTTTTAATGTCACAACATATTTTGATAACGTTTTAATATGTTTCAATTATATTGTCTGAATATTCGAGTTTAGGTAAATAAACACCCATAACGCGACGTAACGCTTGACGAATGAAAACTGCATGAATGAATGATGTGATATGTTAAACTGTTAGTGTGTGCGGTGTTACCAGATCCTAATTTTAAAATTACTGTGTCGATATGTTAAAAATACAGAGTTTGTGCCTTAAATTATCTTGAAAACATATTTTAAAGAAGCTATTCCTGTCATGAGTTATAATGTCACTCAAAGTATATACGAGAGTGTTTGGGGTTGTGTAGCTGTTCGCACGTCATCAAGAAATACAAAGATTAACAACAATGGATAAATTGTTGCTATACTTTATGTTGTTTTTGCTATTCCTCTGTCATGGAAGCATACTTGAGATGCAAACAATAGTGGTATTGCTTTTCCATTTCGTTTGTATGCTTGATTTTTGGCATTTCGCACTCAACTTCAAAAATATCAATAAACAAATTACTTTTTGTCTATTTCCAAGGTGGCAAATATAACGTTAAACAGGCTTCCTGGTCAAACGAATTTTATCTTCCAATTTAATATTTTCTTTGTTACTCGCGTGATTAAAGTTGCCAATAACCATTTTAAAACTATTAATAAAAGAAATGTTGATACATTTTTTGACATTGACAAGCAACCGTCATATATATTTATACACTCCTTGACTGATTTCATTTTTCAGTTTTGAAGATTAGTTATAAAATTACAAATAAAATTTGACTTAAAGTTTTATAATTGTATGATATATGTCATGCTTTTTTAGTTCTTTTTTATTTTAAACATGGTAGTAAAAAATGAGGAGCTACAAGAACAAACGAAAAGGTTACGTTTTAAGACAAATGTTCATAGTTCTGGTGATGTAGATTCAAAGTTTACAAAAGAAATAAAACAAAAAGGTGCTAGGTTAATTTATTACAAGATTCCCTTATCCCCATTAAAATATCGTAATTGTCTCTAGATGTACAAAATTGTAATGTTTCCAGAAGTGTCTGACAAGGCATCGTCATTATTCGCATTTTTGCACGTTGAATTGACTCGAGGATATCTTTTGGAGCACGATGAGGAAAGGTTCTCAGCAAGAAGAGAGAAAGTGTACTCGTTTATCAAAATTCCACAGGAGTTGGAGAAGTTTATGGCGTATGGTTTCTTTCAATGCGCCGACTCGTTACTGTTTGTTTACACATTTTTGCCGCTACGGTTCATAATGGCATTTTGGTCTTTTTTTAATAGATTATTTAGAAGATGTTTTCGGTGAGCACTTTATTATTACTTTATTATCTTTACATACTATTATTATACTTGTTTCATACTGTCTGTGATTTTGATGCAGTTTTCATAAAAAGACAAGATGATTAAAGAGGAAGGTCAATATATACAATACAAATTATAGTAGTGAAAAACCGAGAATTTCAAAGATTTGTGTCATACATACATATTTTTGTGCGCTTACATTGCGAATACTGGCTAAACCATATGAGATAGGTCAATATAATGTACTATGAATTTTTAACTTAAATTTGTTAGTTACCTTAAGCATTTCATGCACATTATGACAATATTACACCACCTTTATACTATATAATTTAAATGAATATCTTAGGAGTTATTACAAACAAACCAATGCATGCAAAAATTCAAGCATGGGTCTTAATAATCTCAACCCCCACTTCGGGCCCCTCACTGTTGTCTACTATGCTCAATGCGCTTCAATGAAGGGATCACACCGTGTTCAACTAATCCAGCAATTAATATAGCTAATAAGGTTTGCTGGATTGACTAGTAAATAAATAGGCACTCACTCACTCCATAGTTCAAAGGAGTGTGCAAACAAATTACATGTTCATTTAATATGGTAGATGGATACATGGATGATAGATGGTACATTTTCCATTCTTGTGAAACTATATCTTTATGCATATATGCTTGTTGATGATGTACTTTTTATTACTTTTCATTTTGCCCTTCTTTGGTATGGTGTCAATCTGTTCAATATAAATTTATCTGAAATGTTTCTTAGCAATTCAACTCACTTTTGCAAAATAGATTTGCCTTGTGCCATTTCTGCATTTATCTGTTCAACATGTCTTAGCCATCAAAACATACCTTTTTCAGTTATATTACCTTTTGATATATTATTATACTAATATTATTTTCTATTAAAATATTTGTTGTCTACTTTTTTAAGGTTTAATTCACATCAACATGAGAGTATACTAAAGCCGGCTGAGACTTGTGATGTGCTCAAAGGTTTTATATTATTAATATGTAGCATATTAATGTGTTATATTGACACAAACATGATGTACCATCTGGTTAAAAGCCAGAGTGTTATGAAATTGTACATTTTTTACAACATGTTAGAAGTTGGAGACCGCTTATTCTCTGCATTTGGTCAAGATATTATAGATGCTTTGTTTTGGACTGCCACTGAACCCCGGGACCGCAGAAGAGAACACCTGGGTGTCATACCACATTTCATTTTTGCAATGACTTATGTATGTATCCTTTTAAATTGTTGTGTAAAAATGTAAAGTTAATTGAAATCACTGTAATTCTTGTAAATAAAATAACAATAATTATATTAAAAACACATAAGTTTTGAATTCTATGGGTTTTTGAAATAGAACTGATTGTCAAGTTAAATTTTCACTATATATATTGATGCAACTCCATTTGCAGAACCTCTTTAATGTAGTTTTTTAAAAGTGAGTATGTCTTTTTAAAGTTAATGAAAAGACTTATTCACTTTCTTCCTTTCATAATTTACCTTAACAAAGGTCAACAGTTCTTCACAGTCTATTAGTGCTGTTTCAAGCTACAACATTGAATGTCGCATTCAACTCCAACAACAAAAGTCTGCTAATGATTATGATGTCAAATAATGTAAGTAATTGAAGATTATCACATTTACCTCTGGTAAGACATAAGACTGGCAGGCTTCAGCTTTTAGATTGGTGTGGGCACCATTGTGGAACAATTATAGTATTTTACCATGGTGTATTTAGAATCATTTCATGTTTTAAAAATCTTGTGTTGTACCATAATCCCAATATTATCATTGAGTATACATATATATTGCACTCTGTTTTCTTTATTTTTTAAAGTATTGTTTTCATGTTAATAGCAAAAAATGAACAATATTCTCAAAGATATTATTATATTATGATACCCATATCACAACTTATGCTGTGTGAACTCATACAGACTTTATATCTGTTGCTTGGACTTTATTTTTTCTATAATATTTATATACAGGAAGCGCCAATAGCCTAATGGTTAAGAGTACGGTTTACAAAACATGCATAACATGGTTGTGGGTTCGAATCCCGCCATTCGACTATTTTCATGAACCACATTTAACCAAGTTTTAATCTTGTTTGAACATGGTTAAAAGGAATATTAGTAATTTATTTCAATTATCTACTAATATTTCATATATATGCCCGAGGAGGGTTGTCGTCAGGCAGGCGGCCGGCCGTAAGAACACTATAGCCAAAACCTATTATTGTATAGACTACGGTTGTATTG
>DWTW01001168.1:0-13341 GCA_018246275.1 Papilio slateri | reverse complement strand
CAGATGCCCATGGGTAGCGGTCACTTAACATCAGGTGACCAGCTTGCTCGTTTGCCACCTATTCCCATAAAAAAAAATATATATACCGAATAATTATGTGATACAATGAACCATATTATCAAAAATATATTTGACAAAAGATGATAGAAATAAATAAAAAAAGAACTATACCTGTTATAGTCGTATAAGAATAATGTCATTAAAACAAAATTTAATACAAATCTTACATATAGAATCTCTTGTTTTTTATTAGTCTCCTATTACAGCGAATTGGAAAAGGCGCAGACAAGGTAGGCAGTGTTAGTGCTTTGGTGTTACTGTAACTTCTTACAGAACCCTACTCGTTATACCATTTAATAGTTATAAGCATAACGAAAACATCACTCAGATATACCTCGAAGTGATCAAATGATTTCGTATGTCACCAATTTATAATCCGAAATTTAAAAAGTCACTAAAACGTGTGTGCCGATAGTGTTGGGAAGTGTGGTATACATGTAAAGTTTTACACTTTATGCCAACAGCAAAGCTTTGTCACTAGTCCAGCTTACCTTGAGCTCCCCTAACAGTTGGTAAATAGATCCTAGACAGGGGTGACATAGCAGACACCATACATACCCTTACTCACATACACGAAATGGTTACAATGATTTTGTAGCCTAGCTTAAAAAAATCAACCTATTTCAAATGTACACTTTTTCATTTTAAAAATTGCCTTTCTTATTTTGAACATAATATGTATAAATGATACTCATTTTAAATGTAATTTTAATTTCTATTAGTAATATAAAATAAAATAAAATAATGGCTGTAATTATAATTCTAGTGATACTATAATATATAACTAAAAACCCTTAAAATATCAAAAAAGATTGGAAACGAAAAGCGATTTGATGTATCGTTTTTCATAGACCAAAAGTGAATGCAAATTTTAAAATAGAGGGTTTACTAGTCAAACTTTAAATCCTTGTTTGCTTTATTCATTTATTTTTATACTCTTTAAAAAACCTCTGCGGTTTTCCTTGTTTACTATAATAAGCATAATTTATTATTTTGTTAAGAGTAAAAATGTATTTTATTGTATTATTAAAATATAAATTACATTTCATTATAACATCTTATGGGTTATTAAATATTTGTTAGATAGTTTGTCCAGCTATAAGACCTCGGTTAAGCAAAATATTTATTGACGTCAAATTACTTTTCGTGTACCTTTAGCTTTATTCCTTCATCCGCACAGGTTATACCATGACGCTCGCAATAATCTCACCACTCTGTTCTGAGTACTTCTTGAGACGTTGCATTACTTCCGTTTACTTACAGCGTGTTCTAGTTTTGACAGCCTTCAAGTGGTTTCCCTTTATCATTTATAGCGGTGCTTGAAAAATGTGTAGGGTTATTTCAGGTCAAGTTTTTCTTGGTTTTATGATAACGATAAAAATTAAAATTAGTATTTTCTTGGTTATATCAACATTTTAGGTGTATTAGAATAAATCCGCTAGATCTTATTTTTTAAATCATTATATGAATAATTACCATCGTAATACTTCAGCTAATTTACACAAAACATTAATAATGTACCTAAACTTTCCTTATGACTTATTATCTATTGTTGAAAACCATATGAAGATCCGCGCAGCACTATTTGAGTTTAGCGCGTTTAGATAGACAGACGCGACGGGGGGACTTTATTTGATAATTAGTAATATAAACTACTAAAATATGTAGCAAATTAGTATTTTTATAAATTAAATAGGTATGTATTAAAAATAACGTGAACTCGAATAGTGTTTACTAAAATATCTTTCTCTTCCCTCGTCTAGATAAATAAACGTTCTGGATCCTTGTATGCTTGCTCGAACACGACAAAGGAAAAGTTTTCAGCGTCTGAAAATATAACCCGGCTTAAATTTAATCCTTTGAGGGTGCAGTGCGAAACATTTGTAAATAATCGAAACTTCTCTTTAAAATAATGATATACTTTATTTAAATGGAAAAAATGTGTATTTACTTTTCAGTTTCCTTTTGATGTTTGTATTGCACTAATCTACACATGAAGCAAATGCAGCCAAACATTTTGTCGAATATATCGTTTTTTATATATCTTTTTAGATTAGTAAATTGATAGTAAAGACACTTTTATTACCAATCATTCAATTATTTATCATTTAGCTAGTAATAGGTTTGTTCAGACAACCATCATCCATTGCTAGACGGCGACCATTTCCACTAAATAGCTCCGTTCCTTCTTTCCGCCGTTTCCAATTGACTCTCGCATCATTGACCACATCTTCGGGTCATCTTCTGTGAGGCCTGCCTACGCCTAGACGACCTGTACGTAGCGGCACTTCCAGAACCTTTTGATCACATCGGCCGTCCGTTTCTGTTAGCAATGAGTCCGACCTATTGCGATGTATGTTTATACATTTTTCAAACAATGTCGCTTACATTGGTTCCTGTGTAGATGACATAATTTCTAGCACTCTGGTACTGACAATACACTCTGATCAAAGACTCGTCTTGAGATAATGTGGCATAGTAATAATAAAGTTGGTATTATTAAGTAACTTTAATATATATTAGATAAATTGTAAAATAAATTATTTTATGATAACTTATAAGGTAAGATCCAGATGTTATTCAGCCAATGTAATTTAAACTTTGTACGCTGAACAGTATACTGACGCCATCTAATGGAGTTGTGCAAACTAAATATAAACTGATAACACAGTTAACTGACACGAAAAAATAATTGCATTTAGTTATTCAATATCCAGTAACTTACACCCATGACAGTTAACTTAAATGTAATAAATTCTCGCGTCTTCTATGAATATCAGCAGCAGTTCAATGTACCAACAGCCTTAATGTCATAAGTTAGCAATAAATTTAAAATATAGAATACATTAAAAGAATAAAAGATAAAATAGAGAATAAACGATTTCAAACACACGGTTGAAATACAATATGTATTTTACATTTAAAATAAAATTTGGCAAAAAAAAAAACAAATGTATAACTAGTTAGAATAAGAAAATACTAGCTGTAAATAGAAATAGTAAAATGTATGTATGAATAATTTTATACATGGACATTTTATAAATAAACCCACTGACCGGAATACATCTGCCAACAGCAAGTAAATTATCGAAGCTTTAAAACAATATATCGCTGTTAACAACATCTCCAAATTTTTAAGCTCGCCGGATTTGTATTTACACCGTCCATCAACGTTTTGCGAAAATAAAAAATAACACCATTCTCTCTACAACTTAACACTGAGAGAATGGAATACTTATTGTTAATACAAATTGTTTCCGAGTCGATAACTTATTATGCATTTTTATCCGATAGACTTAGCACTAGCTTATTTAGTGAAAAGTTCAGGTTTTTTCTTACAACAGACCTATTCGAACAACAAGAAATCCTTTATATGCTTCACTGGAATACATATTATAGTAACATTGCATCTTCTTTAGTGATGTACGACGATATCGAACAATTCACTATTTGAATATATTAAAATTCTAGTAGAATTTTCTTAAGATGTTCACCTGCATTGCTACTATTAAAATATTATTAAAACCAAAAAGTACCTCCTTGATATAATTCAAGGTGCCTTTCTTCTTTTGTAAAAAGTCTACAATCGAAATGTAGTTTTTATATTTGGTGTACATAAAAATATAAGCAATATTAAGTTCACAACAAACTATTAATTTGAAATATATTGGAATTTTAAATATTGTTCCCCATAAGGACTATCTAGGACATCTTTCACTGAAGTGACAACAAAAAAATCATAAATATTTTCTTTTTATGGGTTGGAATTATAATTTTAAAAAATCTGATTCTATACCCATTATATACATATAAAATATTTAAAGACGCGAGGATAATTATCATTGAATAATAAGAGGTTTTCAAACAACAGCTTTATTTTCCAAAAGAGGCGTATGAGAATAAACATGACAGTTTTAAATATTTATATGTCAACGTTAAAAGTAGTGGAAGCGTAGAAGCTTTTGGCTTTGTTACAATGATTTTAATTTCGCTCCAAAATTGCATTAAAATATTAAAAATCCATTATGAAAATGGTGTTCAGATACACCACCATTTTCATAGTGATTGATTACATTAGATGAAAGCTACATTTCAATTAAATTCGTGATATTTTCATTCAACAAAATCGACCTACTCAGACAGCTATTAAGAAATTGGTTGATAAATTTGAGTCGACTGGATCGCTACATAATATGTCAACACCAACGCGTGTTCGACCGGTTCGAAAATTGCGGCATTTAGGCTTCTGAAAATCCAAGAGCAATTGTTGTGAAGCCTTTGCATGCAAGATCAGCTCTTGTTACTGTATGGTGCTCTAGGTGTTCTGGAGGCGGGCTTGGACCATTTTTTTTTTCGAAAATTCGGCTGGAAATGCGGTTACGGTGAATGTATTACGCTAAATTACACTATAGAAATGTTAACAAGTAAATTTTGATCGGTCATAAATGATATGGATATCACTGACATGTCGTTTCAGAAAGACAGTACACATGTCACATAGCCACCGAAACAATGATTTTATTGCAAACAAGATTCCAGATTTGTGGGGCTATGTTAAAGATAAAGTCTATACAAAGCCAATCGAATCGACTGCGGCCTTAAAACTTAAAATCCGTGACGTGGTTAACGGAATAGACCCGCCATTTGGCGAAAATGTGATAGAAAATTTCGTAATCGACATCTGTGTGCGTGGTCGTGGTGGATAACTTTCCCCTTCGATATATTTTTTCATTTATAATGACCACACGTTACTCTTTCCAATATAATATAAGGTTGAATATAAACTCTTTGTTTTATTTTAATTTGAAAAACAAATTCTTATTGAAAAACCGTGTGTTTTACTCTAATTTAATGCAATACTATTGCGATTTACCTTAGTAATAGGAGTTTTTACCTTGCCAGAAACATACTCTAAATATACAAAATATAATTAAAACGCAGTTAAAAGTAAATATATGCCCCTTTTTTAAGATTAATTTAATGCAATATTAAAGACGCAAAAAATGTCAGTAACTATTAAACAAAATAATTATCCCACAATATATTTAATTACAGTTTCTATATCATATCTGATACCAACTAAAGACATGTAACAACGCAGTTTTTGTACACGTATAGACTTTTTACTTTGCGTGAACAACATGCACTTGTTAGCACAACCAGCTTATCTTGAACTACCCCATTACGCTATCAAAATTTATACCAGACTACTACGTCGCTCTTTAAGCTGGAAAATATCTTTTTAGACTAATGTTCATCGTTCGAAATAACGCAGGTGTGCTCAAACATAGCCCACTACCAAATGGTTACAGCACAATACAAAGATTTGATTCATTGAAACTATTGCTTTCACTAAAACTATAACACGAAAATAAAAAACTTCAGTTTTACGGTAGGAGTTATCGATTTAAGGTCATATTAAATAAACGTAAAAACTAGATTTCCTTTTGTAATATAACAATTCCGTTCCTTATAGGATGATTTAAATGCAACTATTACTCGTGCACAATAACATAAGACTTGAATCTGATGACGTCACAGCCGTTTTTTTTTTTCGTATTTTACTTGTGTGTTATTAGTACAAAGTAAAACGATCACTTCTTCAAAATCAGGGATAGGCTAATTGGTCCTGAAGTTTTGAAGAATTGCCCCCTACTAAGTAGGGGTTTCGCCCTATCGCTTATGTGCCTTAGTACATTACAAATATTTCAAAATTGTTCTTTATACACTAGTAATAACATTAATGAGCAAAGGGAAATAAATGATTAAAATGATTTCGAACTGCGATGCCATTTAGTACACAGTCCATTGATCTGAAAAAATAATTGCGTTTGCAAGTGCAAAGTGTTGCACAAACTTTATTGTAATATAACTTAGTTGGCGTTTGTTGGCACCCGCTAACGATGGATATTAGACATACGAAACGAAATATTTAAAGCGTTGTATTTAAAATATTTTTGGTTTATTATGGTTTTCTTTTAAAGATGCCATGCTTTTAGGGGGAATGTAGGAATATGTGACATTAGAGCCACTCAAACCCTCTAATTGGGACGGGACATGGTTCCACAATAAGGATAAGCGCATCTGTGTTCGTTACCTGTGAAAATATCAAATATTATAAGTAACTCACTAAGTAAGTCATTAACACGCATTTTATTTATAAAACTGTGGAATATTAAAGAAATAAATATTAGAATCACGTTTCGTAAACAAAGCTGACCCAATGACCGGAACACAAGTGTCGAAAGCGAGTAAATTATTGCAGCTTCGAACAATTTATGGCGGGGGTACACTGTCGAATTTTATACTTCGCTAACCCTTCACTTGTTTACATTACTGTTGTAAATTCGCAAACGTGATTCCGATAAATAAGGTGAAATTAAACAATTGAATTTTAAGAACACTTTATTTAGTCATCTTGTGTTTGGATATGGGTAAGATACCACGCCACCATCACACAGCACACTTGAATGAACATAAAATAAATTAAAAGAGAAACAAGTGTATATTCAATGAAATAATATGCATTTACAATAGGTATCAAGAACTTAATGCCTTAAAGATCTTTTTCATTCTCTCCAAGATAAACCAACCGCAACAATTACAAAGGAAAGTTTTCCGATCGAACCTAGAAACGTTTTATCCAATATAAGTTTCATCTTGTGAAACAAGGGAAGCAAATATTGTAGAAGAAAGTTTTATAAGATTTAGAGCAAAATATAAAAGTACTAAAATATTATTATGATGCGTGGTTAAATAAAGTTTAAAAGTTCGCAGTGTTTGTTTGTCTTTTTTTATGGAAGAAGGTGGCAAACGAGCAAGCGGTTCACCTAATTTTCAGTGACCGCTACCTATAAGCATCCGCAACAAGTAAATAAGTTGCAGATGCGTTGTTTACTTTTAATGGACAGAGGGAATAGATAGGAAAAAGGATATTTCCTTTTCCTATTCGTCCCCTCCCCTTCCAATCCTCTTCCCCTTCCCATCCTTTCCTAATAAGAAAGTGAAATTCGGCCTCCGGCATCCCACTCATTAGACGAAACGCAGAAACATCTTTACGCCTCTCTTCTGTGAGATTATTACCGGTACCGGCGGTATATCACCGATCGGCCCATTCCTGTAACAAATGTTGTTGCAGGGTCTCCCACTATTAACCTGTCTGAACCAAAACTATAACTAAACGGATCATATATCATTTCCACTAATAGACGAAGGGACTCAAAATGGAGAAATAGACATATTCCTCTAGAAGATAATTTTTAGTGGACATATAATTAATTACGGTTTTTTATCAAACACCAATGTATCTGTCGAATGGCAGAAGTTTTTGCACTTACTTGACCGACATCGTTATATGTTACTTTGATCGTTATATTTTATTTTACCTTCATTAAAAGTTTCAAACTGCGTTCAGCAGTTTTTGCTTTAAAAAGTGACAAATATCTATGCACCCACGAACTTTTACGTTTATAATATTTTAAAATGAATATATTGTTATTTTAATTATTAATATTGTTTTACGTTTGTAATAAAGAAAGCCCGTAACGACGAAAACTACCATAATAATCGTTCATGTAATATTAAAAACAAAAATAATCACTGAAATTATTTACGAGTAAAAACTGGCAAAAAGAATTACTTGCCCGAAGCAACAGCTGTCGAAAGCAAAAAACATAATTGCGGCTTCGAGTAATTTATTGCCGGCGACAATATTGCGAGGTTTTATATTCATAATGTTTCAGTTATTTGGCTGACCTTTCGCTACCGCCGACTGTTTCACAACAAGTAATCCAGTAAATAAATTTAACCACATATTACATCGATATATTTTTGCATTATTGTACATTTTTGATATACATTTTCTTATAGTTCTTTAATGAATACGTATTCGCATTAATTGTATATAAGAAGAGATTTTTTAAGCGTTTGGTTTTTCACTTAAAACAAAAATTTAGAATTTTTAATGCGGGATTAAAAATCATTCCTTGCCATTTGTTTTATAAAGATTATTTCATGTAAATGTTGGCCACGACTATGTTTAAGGTGATCCATACGTAAAGGCCAATTTTGAGTTACTTTTTCAAAAATATCGGCTGGTATCTGACCGATAACACGTGTGATGTTGTCTTCTAGTGCAGTGAATCTATGCTGGTTTATCTACATAAACAAGAGATTTTACGTGGCCCTACAAAAATAGTCAAATCGCACGATCTCACGAGCCAGTTCACTGGTCCAAGACGAGAGATGAATTGTTCGCCAAATTCATTGCGCAATAGGTCCATCGTTTGTATTGTGTGGCATGTGGCGCAGTCTTGTTGAGACCACATGTCAACCAGACTTAACTCGTGTATTTTGAACGACGAATGGAAAAATCACGGTCATCAACCGCACTGGCGGCTACAGCACCAATATTTTCTTCTGTACGCACTTTACGCACACGAGTGGGTGGTTTAATATCCAATAAGTGAAATTGGCGCGAAGTTTGGTCACTATTGCGTGAACAGCCTATTCAGTATTATGACGACCATAAAATGGTCAATGTGCGCGAACACATTTTAACAGAGAACAGAGGGAGTAGTTCGTTTGTAAGTCTTTCCATAATGAAATGGCAATGAAAACTACTTATTTCGATGGCCAGCAAGCAACAACGCTTCATGTGGTTATCGATGATCGCAATAATTTGTTTCTTAGCTTGATTTCTTGATTTTTAGCGTGCAATGATAGATTTACTCCTAGCCATATTCAGATAGCGTTATTTACCTCTGTCTATCCCATTAGGACTAAAACGCGTGAATGCTTATTTATTTTTTATAGTAGAAGGTGGCAAATGAGCAAGCGCTTCACCCGATATCAAGTGACCGCTACCCAAGGCATCTGCAACAAGCTAACGAGTTGCAGATGCGTACCTTTAATAGATAGAGGAAGGAATAAACAATCCTCTTCTTTTGTCCATCCTTTCCTTATTAGAAAATGGTGGGAAGGGGAAGAGGACTAGAATAAGTCCTCCGGCGCCTTACTCATCAGACAAAAATATATCGTATTTTTTATGCAGTGACCAAGTACTTTAACCGCATCGTTAATAACCCATGTGTGTAACACCATTTGTAGTCAGGTTATATCGCTCCCATAGCAAACAAACAATAGTTAACTTTTACACGGTACTGTAAACTGTTTGTACTGAAGCTAACAAAGGATTTCACACACAATAAACAAAAAAATAGTACTTGACTTGGACGGTACGAATAACAGTGTACTTGGAAAATTTTCTCACAAAGCGGAATTAAATTACTTTGCAGAAATAACTTTTATTGCATTTGTTACGCTTAAATCAAATCTGAATCTCATAATTCATTGCAGATGCAACAAAGTTTCTTGCTTGCTCAAAATTCTTTTCTTTTATTATGCTGAAAAAAGTCTGTGTTAATTTATTATTATACTTTTTATTTCAGAGATAAATAAAATTAATCCATATAAAGATTATCTATTTATCTGAAAAAGAAAAACTACAGTGTATAAAGAATTAAAAACTATTTTTAAAAGAAAATTTAAAGCTTTTTATGTTGTACCCTCGTTTTTAAAAGCTGTTTTTGTTAAGCTCTCTAGACTTGCATGTACAAAATTTTATAAAAACTGATTTAGATGTGTTTAACATCGCTTGAATTAAATCCAATCTAAAAGAACACTTTACCTAATTTGTTTTGTTGCCTTATAAAGAGTATTTAATGATAAAGGGTAAGTAGTGTTTTAGCATTTGTTGAATTAAAATAATTTATAATATAGATTGACATAATATTAACTTGACCATACGCGCAAGCATCCACAATAACCAATATGTTGACAACCTTTTTGCAGTAATAAGAAGGGATTTGATGTCTTTAAATAGCACATATGAAGGAAACTTGAAAGGGATTTGATTGTTTGTTTGTTCGGGAGAAACCCAAAAAGTACTGAGTCAATTTAAAAGATTCTATCGGCGAGTAAGGACATTAAGTTTTTATCTATCTACCCGAGCAAAGCTTGGGCAGATTACTAGTATTTGATTTGAAGGGTATCACTAGTATTTGATCAGTACAACTAGATAATCTCTTATTCCAGAGGTTCCCAATCTTTTTCAGTCAGCGGCGCACTTCTAAGTGTAGAATTTTGTCTCGGCGCCCTAACCTAGCTAGCTAGTCGAAATAGATAGGTAGTGTTAGGCGTACTAATCAGAAGATATGCATAAAAATTTACTTTATTTAAATTTTTATTAAATTTTCTTCGACTTATTTCCCGCCGATTCTCCCGCCATAATATTAACTATTAAATATTATCGAGAGCAGCCGTAGTCGACGCAGGTAGAATAAGCTCTGCTGCAGTGCTGTGAGTTTTTTTGCATTTCGCCGCCATTATGCAACCTTAAACGGTGTTTTACGTAAAATCAGTTTTATTTGAGCACTCTTATCATAACTCCAATACTTAAGGTTTCGGAGTAGTATATTAGAGGATCGCCTCACGGCGCCCCTCTGTACTTTCTACGGCGCACCAGGGCGCCGCGGCGCACATTTTGGGAACCCCTGTATTAGTCTAAGAACTAAGTAGCAATAATCTTTAATTTATATAAGTACATTGATATTATTTTTGTTTTGAAATTCTACTTCTTCTAATCCTACTAGGAAAGAAAAAGATTAAATTGCTAACATCATTTTAGGTCCTAAGTGTGACTGTGGAAAAATCTATCACCAATATACGATTTAATAATTATATTTTGTATATATTATCGTTGTTTTAATAATTTCAAATACATTTATTTATTCATTCTTAATATAGATCGTAGCTAAAGATATTTATTATTCTTAGTAAAATAACAAATTAAAACAACTATAAAGTTAGATTACACCTATTCCCTTTAAGTAACTATGTAAATAACAGAGACGGGGAACTCTTGAGAAGTTGAGCGCCTTCAGACAACAAGACTCAACTATTTTCATATATGCAAGCTAAAAACTTAAACAAAAGACCGCTCCGCTAAGAAACTGTGGAGGAGGCGGCCGAAAGCCGTATTCATAGTGAGATCGGGAAAATCTGATACGATTCATTAACGTAACGACCTTTTAATATTTAATGCATGCTTTGATTGGAAACGATGAAAGTGTCTGCTGAAGTGTTTTAAGAAGGCTTTTGACGTCAGCGACGTCAACTTCGGTGTCTTGACTATACATATTCCTTTGATATTCTCGGATAACTACAAAAGAAAAATACGAAATCATAGATGAAAAACTTTAAGAGTACAATTATGCTACTTAAAGTACATATTAAAAATAATTAAGAGTTTAAAGGAAATTATAATTTCACTTATAATATGAAGCGTTTTTACGCGATATCTTTAAATAATATATATATTATGCTATGTAATAAAAAAACAACATCATTTTCTTTGATTATTAGATTGCTCGAATGATTTATTTCACTTATAATTTCCTTTAAACTCTTAATTCTTTTTAATATGTACTTTACGTAGCATAATTGTTATCACAGAAACGTTTCATAACAATTGGACTCAGTCATACTAAAATTGCATTCTATTGAGCACTACAAATTTCATTAAAGTGCTAGTATAATTTGTTTTTTTTTCTATTGAATTAAGTAGATATTATAAAGCAAAAAAAAATACTAAAAGCATTGAACATGAAAAGCAAAAGAAACACAATCGCAATACATTTCTAGAAAAAGGTAAAAATATAAATATAAATGAATTTATTTCTGAATGGGGGCCATTAAAATGAGAAAAGGAATTACTTTTCATAGAGCGGTTGAAAGCTTCAAAATAACAGCTAAAAATTATTTCATAGAGCGCCCCTCGGAATGGTTTCGAAAGGGTTGAAACCTCAAGGGAGGTGTCGAATCATTCAAACGAACTTACACTCCCCCCAGTTTTATGCAGCCGATACGCCGCTCCTAAAACAAAAGCGGAAGCGATTAAGGAAAAGAAAACGTTTTATGATTTAAAATAGGCATATACAATATACGAAAAATTCCGGAGAAAAACTTAGTACAGATTGTATCGTACCTATACCAATAAACTACGAGTCCTGTAGATTTTATATTATTTTATATAAATATTATTTATTTAAAGTAAAGTGCAGTTAAATAAAATAAATATTTGTTTTTGTACTAAATTGTGTAAAGTTTAAGGGACAAGTTGTATTTATCAAAAGTAGTATATTTATCTCTATCTTGGACAATTGTCATAACAATATTATTCTTACAAAGCGATATCTATGTGGTGTTTTTATGCTTCTTTAGATAAGTAAATTTATTAAGTAAATGTAAAATATATTGTCCTACAATTACTGTACATACCTCTGTGGCCTTTCATTAAAATCCGCTAGTCTTTTATAAATTAAATATGTACCGTTAATTCTGAGTTTCTCCTGAATATTACAAAACTGCAATTTCCGTATCAGCGGTTAATAAATAAATAATGTGTATCGGCGCGTTTCGTATTTACGCATCAAGCGTACACCGTCGCTACTTAGACACCTTTGCATATTTTAAGGGTTGCATAACGGACAATAATTTCAATATTTAAAGTATGTAAAGTAAGATGTGTTGGAGAGAATGAAACAGGTTCATGTTATTGCACATATAAATAATTAAAAATATTTTGTTTTTTGTTAATATTATTTTTTTAGTAGAAAATGACAAACACGCAAGATACTTTAGCCTGATATTGAGTAACGTAAATTTCAATATCCGCAACTATCGGAACAGTTATGCATTCTGGTCTTTGTATAGGAAAGAGGGGGTGAATTGATAAGGAATACGAAAGGCGAAGGGGGGTGGGAATGAGAAAAGAACCGTAAGCCCCGGCACGTCATACGTCAGACGAAACACATAAGTAGAAATACCTCTACTTCATGCCTCACGTAACGTCGTAGCACTTCCCGGTGGACACGAGCCATTCGTACAACGGCCGCTGCTTTTGTTAGCTCAACCATTGCTGAAAATAAATAAAATTTAAGCACATGGCCAATATACGGGTGTTCTAGGTGACAGTGACCATTTTGAATACCCTGACTGAATGGGTGAACAAGAACTCTTCATAAGCTTCAGGTTATTTGAGGGTGTTCTATTTTATTTACTAATGAAAATAATATGATATCGTCAAGCAATAGTTAATTGCAGAAACTCTCCGCGGAAGAATACGAAAGGAATGATATCCCACTCTTCAAAATCGGTCGAACCGTTTAGGCTACAGGGTCACAATGGAACGGACATACATTCATTTACTCATATATATAT
>DWTW01001167.1:0-13342 GCA_018246275.1 Papilio slateri | reverse complement strand
CAAAATTCTTTGTTTTTTTTTATTTATTATGGAAACTATTAAGAATCAGTTAAAATGAAGAAAACTTCAGTTACTTCCATAAATTACAAAAGAAATGAATACATAAGCGGTGAGCTTGAAAAGTCTAAGGTTGGAATATGAGATTAATAGTAACTGATTTTTCACATAGTGCAACTTATTAATTGCCTAATGGCCTTTTAATCATTGTTAACTCAAATACAATAAATATTTTATGCTAAAAAAGGAAGATACTGATACTAAAAGTATCGGTGACGGAGATATTGAGAGTAATCCTAAAATGAAAGTGCTCCAAAAGAAAATTCGTGACGGTAAAATGCAATGCACACCATATTTGTTTTACGGGAAAAGTTCGCATCTACACCTTAAATCTATATGAAGTAATTTTTGTTTACCAAATTTGATAATCATGGGCGAAGAATCAACTATGATAGTTTTGCATTCATCGGCTATATTTAGTACGTCTTCACGGTCAATGTACGCGATAACCTCTTTATCATGCCCAAATATAACTTCAGTTAGTGGCTCGTGGGCGAACGTAAACAAAGAATCGACTGTCATTAATCAAGTTCGCGGCCGAGATAGTGACTTTACTTTGTATTATCTCTTACAAGTCAGTTCCGCTTTTATTTTCTATGGTTTTTTCAGGGTTTATAGGGTTCAAACTAGCTGTTTACGACGAGTTGTGATAACCGACGTCAAAGACTTGCGTCAACAGTCGCTGCTTTAATGAAAAAAAGAGTCGTGGTAGCTGCTGTCATTATCCATGATATAAAAGTTGAAGAACAGTTGTAAAAACATGCAGGGACTTTTCATTTCAATCTTAATTTATTTAAATTCTTTATTCACCTTGTTGCCATCCATGCCAGTCGTGTTTTTAATTGAAAGAGATATAAATCAAAAAGAAGAAAGGAGTATAAGATGTTAATTTTGGTTTTAAAAAAGAAAATGAGTTACAGATATCTATATATCAGCTTTTCTTAGTCCATGATTGCATAAAAAAATTGTCGAAAACTAAAAGGTTCAATTTTGCGAGCTTGGAAAAAACAACAAATATGATATGATTAAAATAATAAAAATATGAATCAAGAATGATTTAAGATAGTATTAGAATTAAAAAGTTCCAATAGAAGTATTCAACTATCTCTTTATAGGAAGCACATATGTAGGAAAATTCCGAATCTGAAAACGTATTCTATCTGAAGTTCAAAGTTTTACTTTCATTTCCCTTATCTAAATAACACGGGATTGTTATAATTTAACTGGAATTTATATTTACAAATTGAAAAACACCCCGTTAGTACCCACCCCAAGTTAGCACCCTGTATTGTTTCCGTCCGTGTTACGTACACGGACGGAAACAATACACGGTAAGTTTTTTCCGTAATCTCAAAACCGTGCCTTCGCTATCGTGACCTGTCATCTAATCATCGACATAAATATTTTGCCCATCATCCGTGTGGCCTTGGATTCATTGGAATTGACAGATAATTCTTTAAATTAGGTGCTACAATATCTAAACAGATAAGGTTTTATAAATAACTATCTCACTTATCCATTTTACTTTCTTATTGTGAAACAATGATTAAAATCGGATTGAAGTATAGCCATACCAAACAAATCCTTATGCTTTATAGCACTACGATATGTAGGATAATTTCAAATATATTATGTACTATGGCAACCATATACAATATTGTCTTGGCAACCTATACAGCTTTACGTCTATGCTCACGACTGTCTATACTTAAGTCTTGGTCACGAATTAACCTCTTGGTAGAATATGATTTTGTCATAACAAAGATCTGGTGGATTTTGATAATGTCTGTCTCAACATTGTCTAATCGTATTTTTTTATGTACTGTTGCCACTACGTCAATAGAACCTACAAGTAAAAACAAGTAGGACAATAACGATTTACATTGATTATATTGATGGCTTGGCTCAGATTTTATTTTATGTACTACCTGTATTGACCAATTTTTTTCATAAATATCAAGAAATGATAATTTTACCTTTTTTGATCATGAAAGATACAATGATAACAACTCTTTTATAAAATAGTATGTTTTATGCCAAAGTAACTGTTCTTTTTACATTTTGATACCTGAAACCCCTGAACCATTGATTCACAGATATATTGAACCTTGGATAATGTTACTGTGCTACAAATATTGCAAAAATAAAACTTGAAGCTGGTGAAATATGGGATTAAAATTTGTATAGGGGAACCATCAAAGATCAAGTCACTAATATGAAAATTTATATTAAGCTTTTGGATTTTATTTTAGCATTTACCTTTACAAATACAATAGAAGATAACTTAAATTTTTTGGTATTTGCATTTATAGTTTCACCTAATAATTTATACCAACAATGATTATCGGATAATTGATATTGTGACAAAAAATGCTATTCAAAGTAACAATTACGTTACGTTCACAAGTTAAAATATAAACGAGATGTTTTAGATCGTAATTAACAATCAATCTCACTGGTAAACCAGACGGGTAGGCAGATTACGGATTTTTGTTTAGTACGATCCTGGCGCAACTCACTTCTTCTACATCCATGAATTATACTTATATATTGTCATCAGTTACGGGTATTCTCAATGCCACCTTTCCTTAGAATGCATGTTACCAATTTAGTCGATAGAAGGTCTCTAGTACGATTTTTACCAGCAAAGCTACCCCATTATGCAACATAAATTTGACTTTTTTCTCTTTCTTCATTTATACTACCAGTATCTACGAACCACCAGCTTTCTCAATTTTATTTACAACATAGAAAGTTTGATAAGCTTTACTTTAAACGTTTATTTTTCTTATTATTACTGCAATCACCATCGGTAGTGCACTTTCATACTTTCATCGCCCTTTCAAATGGATAGCGCTCGGTGATGCGTTTTTCAGCACCTTTCCTATGTTTTTAGGGATGAAACGGAGCCCGTGGTTTATTTGATGTTATATGACCAAAGTTACCCTTGAACATCAGTAATCAGAATAATTACTGATGTGTTGCCAGGCTTTACAAATTGCTAGCAAAGTTGGGTAACGCCAATTGCTTTTAGTTTCGCCTGTATGTAATATAAAATGTGACTTGTCCAGAGCTTTAATGAGATTAAACATTTATATACATTTAACATATTATAATTAACATATTAAATATGTCATAAAAGCTTATATATTATATTTACATAACTGATACGTACGTACATACGATATGTATGTAGCAGCGTGTTCGTGTGTCAATGCCGCGTGCGCAAGCACATGGCAATTAGCACGTGCCAGTGAGCGTACAGTATTTCGCAATCGTCATTTGTGGCAACACAGTGGCTTCTTGTATACTGTGAATTATTAATTTGCATACTTTAAAGTAATCGTCTAAACACTAGATCGAAGAATGAATTCCAGTGGACGTAATAAATAATAGTCATGGGCTCTTCAATAAAACAAATTCTATCGTATAGAGCAAAAACTTACGCTATTTTCCTTAGCATTGCTTGGATGGCAGTCTGGAGTTGTGATTGGTAGTTTTTATATTAATATGTTGCCCGCGAAACTTTAGGAGATTTGCGATTTTGAACAAACGAACAGTAACTTTAAAGTGGTAGAGCCCGCAACAACATCTGTTGCACGAATGGGCCAGCTCGACCAGTGAAATATCACGACCTCACAAAAGACAGGTATGAAGTAGAAGTATTCTGCGTTTCGTCTGATAAGTGAAGTGCCGAAGGCACAATTCCAGTTCCAGTTCCTCTTGTCTCTATCCTATTCTAACGAGGAAAGAATGGAAAGCGGAAGAAGATTTCGCGGGGGAGAGGATGGATTTACTGTTTTCTGTCTATCTCCTTCTCTATCCATTAAAGGTAGGCAACGCATCTGTAATCATTTGCTCGTTACGGATGTCTATGGGTAGCGCTCACTTAACATCAGGTGAATCGCTAGCTCATTTGCAACCATCTTACATAAAAAAACATTTTGGTTATTATTGGGCTTACCGATATTTTATATATCATTTGCACAATCACGTGATTATGTCACAAATTATATGTCAAATATCTCGTTGATAAATGTTATATCATTTTTTTAATCATATCGTTCTTGCTATATACCAATTTTCATTAAAATTGGTCAAGCCGTTCCTAAGTTATAACGGGACATGCAGACTGACAAAGAGATATTTTATATAGACTATCATTTGCGCAATCACGTTTTCTTGCTATATACCAATTTTCATTGAGATCGGTCAAGCCGCCTAAATTATAACAGCCTAACGCCTAACTTAAGTTATACATAGATACAGACAAAAATTTGAAAGTGGTGGAATTGATGTTTTCCATAAAATGAATATCACAAAACTTTACACAAAAAAAATAGTGTACAGATAGTCTGAATATTTATACACCGACTGACATATCAACGCACATCCCACTATTATATCTAGAAATGTGAAATTTTACACATAGCTTCATTTTATGAATTATATTCCTTTTATGACGCGGGCTAGCACTCAGAAAGGATTATTGGCAGTTCAACCCAAGTGAAATGAAAAGGGATGAAACAAGGGTTGATATTTTTTATAAGGCACTAACTAAAGTAATTGATTGGCGCCAAAATACAATATGTTTTAACTACTTACTATCGAGGTAATTTGATGTCCATGAAGTCGCAGTAAATGATATAAGCAGCTTCTTTAAACAAGTGAATAAAGAAACAAGAGAGCGTTTTTAAAACACAGTGCGTTTACTCGGTTAATCGTTATTCGTGACTCATTGATTGCGTTTTGCCTGACTTCAATTGTAATGTTGTCAACATTGCAACATTATCTTGACTTACACCGATTTATACAATAAAAGCCACCAAATATTACATTTCTTTTTATCATGTTGAATACTGAATTTCTTGGAATAAACCAGACTTAGTAACGTTTTCAAAAGGATTTGAGTTTTTTTTTATTCAACCCGCGACACGCAACGTTATTATTGGCCAAAAGTCTTTCTCAAACGTGCGTGACTTTCTCGTGGAGTAATTAAAAATACAAATAGGTATGTTTTTTTTTAATATAACATAAAAAATATTATGTATCGGATATATTATCTGTATCTTAACCATAATAGTATTATAATTCTATAAGTGCCATATAAACAATAAAACTTTAGTAGTGATATTAAATTTTCTTACCTGCTTAGCCGAATTTATCAGTCAATTTCACTTCAATACACTCACGTCGTCGTTATCAACGTGCCGTATCAGATAATGGCGATCACAAGTTTGAAATTAATAAAAACAAGAAGAAAACCAACGTTTAATAGTCGTCTAAATATTATGAAAGTCTTTACGGATACCTTTAAATATTGAATTAATATTTTTTTAAAAGTCAATTGAGATATCGCAATCTCGAAATTATAGTAGAACGATTTTCGAACGTCCCAATGTTAGTTTTAAACGTCGTGTGCTGGTCGTTATCGTAACGATACTGACATGCTTGGAATTATTTTACGCTCACGCCTCTATCTTAATAGGTTTATTCATAATAGCGACTGCGAAAAATAGCACCGTCCGAAACCGGTCGCGTCGTCTGTGTTATTAACAGATGCTTTATATTTATGTTTCGTTGCGTAACGCGAGAACTGAACGAGACTTTCGCGAGTCCACTACCGGTAGGCGCCCACGTTTGTGACTATGTCGATTTATTTTCGGTGCGGTTGCCTATATTATTCCACAGTCACAACACGGCTGGCCGTTCGTAAGCCGTAAACTAATACACGCCGTTAACTACGTCTCAGTAATCTTGATATATAAAAAATGCATAATTAATATATAAATTATTCAAAGCATAGATTCAAGAAGATGAACAATGCATTGATTGTAGATTCGATCGTGGATTTTTTTTATTTGTTTTAGCTATATTAAATCAAATAAAATTAACCTCACACAATCCACACGCGCGCGCATACGCACGCGCACGCGCTCGCACACGCGCACGCTCACGCACATACGCACGCACACACGCACGCACACGCACACGCGCATGCGCACGCACACACACACACACACACGCACGAACACACACATACATACATACATTGTAAGTGGAAGAACAGAAATAGAAGCAAGTACATCAGGTGACCAACACTAATCAAATACATTCGCAACAACCAGCAGAGTTGCAGATGAGCCTTTATCAAGGACAGAGGAAGACGGTGGATATAAAAAGGTCAGGAGGAGGGAATGTGAGTGGCAAGGTAACATGGTACGATTTTTGTTTCATTTGCCTTTTTGGTCTATAAAAATAAGTAAATATGACAAGTGGTTTTAACTAAAAGTACCAAGATGTGGCGGTCGCCGACCGAGGTAAGTAATAATCAGAGGCCTTACGAGGCCACTCACAAGGCTGCTATTACTAGAGTACCTGAAAAAACCTGGAAAGACGACATCATACGCAATTGTTATTTGTCTTAAACGTTATCATCAATATATAAATATATCTGAATGCGTGATTTTTGGAATTAGTTAATTAAAACGACCGTATTTGGTAGTTTTATCGCAATGGAACTTTTTGTTAGTATAAAAAGGCAATTTATGAGACGCGTTATTTAGTTTTTATAATTTACAACTTGCGTTGAAGGTTTAGCTCACGTATGTTTTTCGAATTATGGAAAGCAGAGAGACTATTGTTGATAACATGCTATTTTTTTATAGAATAAGGTGGCAAACGAGCAGTGGTTCACCTGATGTTAAGTTACGACTGTTTCACATAGAAATCCGCAACAAACAGGTGAGTTGTAGATTGCTGGTGGTGAGTTTGTGCGTTGCCACCTTTATAAAAGTCAGAAAGAGGGAGCAGTAAGGAAATGGGGAGGGAAAGTCGGGAAGAGGGAAGGCGAAGGGGGAAAATTAAAAAAGTGGTTTGCTTCTATGGAACTCTAAGGGAACTACCAATTTGATGTTAATGATTTCATCATTAGAAAACTACATTATATAGATTTGACATAGGATATATTTTTATTGTTCATGAAATATTCACACGGATGACGCCGGGCACGAGCCCCTAGTCTTAGATATTTATAGCCGTAATATACCAACTGATAAAACAAAAGGAACGAGTAAATTGTTACAAGAATTTATATTTTAAAGTAAGTGATATAAAGAGGGAAGTGAAATTTAATCAGAGATTAGAAGTAAGCTCGTGCAAAAACGGACCAACATTGATTTTAATTAGCATAGAAAGAATGTTGGGTTCAAGGGACGAATGAAGGAACTATGAATTCAATATAATTGCTACTTGTGCATGGTGCTTTGGCACTAGACGTTTGTATTTTTGATAGTTCGAGGCACATCATAGCCCCAGAGTTGTTTCATCAATATACAATAGCTCCGGTGTGCGACAAAATATCACAAGTTCAAACATACTAACATATCTTCATTGTTGCTAGGCTTCGACATTCTCGGTCCTATGTCACGGTTTAAATTAACGTCTATTCACAATGTAACCTTAAGGTAGTTGTAATGTAATTTGATCCTTATTACTTTATTACAAAATACAATGTTGAAGACATATTTTCTATTAGGATTATTACTTTTAGTATGGCGTCAGTAAATAGAACAATGTTCTACATAGTTTTCATATGAATATTGAATGACTCGTTATCAGCAATAAAAATCGTATATGAAGGTCAAGGTTTACGTACATACATAGTTTTTGTTATCAATAAAGAGAGCAACGTGAGGAATTGGTCGGTCTGTTGGTTTTCCCAAGAAATATGTGTGATCTTATTGCTCATTAATGGTGATGATATACTCACCGGATGTTGTGTCTATGAAAACAAGAAAAGTACTCATGGGCATCAAGTGTGTATGAGTGAAGTCGCCACAATTATCAATTTAGTGGAGGACAGCCTTTAAATAGAGATCAAATAAGGAAAAAGAAATACGCTTCCAAATAGTCCAACGGTCTCGTCTCTCCAGATGGCTGGAAGTGGCTAGATGCGAAAATCAGAGTACCGCATAGTGTGGACCACAAGTGAAAGACTTATGTCCAGCTGAACAAATGTCGACTAATAAAGATAGTGATTATGAATAAAGGTTAAAATGTAAGAACTCCTTCGCAAATGAAAAATAATTATATCACTATTAAAATATATATTTGTGTGACTCACTATTAAAATATATATTGTTTGCTGCAATATTTTGTACGTGTGAGATTTGATAATAAAAAATAATCGAGTCTAGAAACTATTCGAATTACATTTTAGCTTTTTAATAATAATTTGAAAAAAATATGACATTGGGGAAGCCGGAATGGAAAGGCCCAGCGCGGTGTGGGAGTTGTCAGGCACGCGATTTGGCCGCGGGTCAGGAAACGGGGTCAGCGCATAGCTCTCGATACTTATCGCTGACACGGTCACCCTTCACCAGCTTAAGGTACGGAACAGCACAATCCATTAATTATTATGTAATTGTTTATTTAATTAGGCATTAAATGGACACATATAAATGCCTCACGCGTTTTAACTCTATTGACATAGACAGAGATAGCAATTGCAAAGGTGACACGAGCTTTCGTGTTATGATTTTCAACAACTTTAAATATTGGTTTATGTGTCCGGAATTCAGAGAGTAGAGATTATAGGCTACCTTAGTAGCTAATCCTAAATTTTTCCCTGGTTGAGAAGCTAACCGGAAACCAGCAGAAACCGTTATTGTTAAAAAAGAGGCACCTGAACGAGAAGTGACAGATCCCGCTCGGAGTGGTCGCCGTCTTAACGCTAACAACCCATTAGAAAAGTGGGCTCCCTACCCCAAACAGAGATTTTAGTGTCGCGGGCGCACAGGTTCTAGGGCCTCGAGCGCCCATAGAGCAGCTCCGAGGAGAATGAAGTCTGGAGGTGTACCCCGATATGGACTAAATTCGTGAAGCGTGGGAGTGGCCGCAGTAGCGTTCCGAACGCAGATCCCATGGCCCCTTGTCATCGCTATTAGCGATAACCGTCGGGTTTTAGACCGACTAAAACCCCACGGTGGTGGACTTGCACCGGCAAGCCCGACATAACTCGCCTCTGCTACCACCCGCCACACAAAGCAACTCTAACCGCCAAACTATATACTGGCTCATTATGTATCTATAATTTCAGTTGAAGTATCTATCTACATATATACAAAATAAAAAATGTATAATAGATGAACTATAGTTATAAAATAGTGTAGGCTATTTTCAGAAACTCCTTGAATATGTTTTTTTTTTGCATGCGTAAGTATATGTATAATTTTAAAGAAATTTATTGTAGATCCGTAAATATTATCAAATACACGAATTTGTAACTATACATGAAATTTATGTAAATTATTAATACATAATTTTCATTTGTTCATCATTCTTTGATGATGATACAAACAGATGCGTTTCGTGTCTTCCCAAAATGCATTACTACGCCTGACTCATATATTAACATGTAATTAAGAGATGGAGGCGTGTGATTGACAATCAGTGACAAAGTGATTGGCATACCAATCATGAATCAGCGTTTGTTATTTGCATAATACGACAAAATATTCTTACGATTTATCTAAAGACTGTAGTCCTTTTTTTGTGTCATAGAAGGTTAACAAGCGACCGGGTCACCTGGTGTATAGGTGATTGTCGCTATCTGCGTAAAAGCCGCGACGTTCGGAACAGGTTCAGGTACAGGTGTTCGTTGTAGCCTTTATGTAGGAAAAATGAGAGACCCAATGGCATTCGGGTTACAGCTTCGGTGGAATCTGTCACCGACGACTGAAGGCCGTGTAGGAGAGGGCGGTTCGTGTCTGACCTTTCTGGTGGAGAAGTTGGAAGAGTTGCCTTGGCAGCTGGTGCAGGCTGAGCCGTATATGTGCGAAAACGTTATCGTAGCCCTGTCGACATGCGCGGGAGGAACATTGTGAGGTTTTGAGTCGGTGTGAGTCCGATATAACCCACACTTTCTCCCGGCGAATTACGTTGGACGGCAATTCCTCTCGTAAAAAAAAGGAAAGAAAAGAGAAGAGAAAGACCACATCACTTATTGGACGAAATGCAGTAGTATAAATAACTCTACCTCATGTAATAGCTACTGTCTGTCTGTTTTTCATTTTTCAACTATATCCGGACCGCACTGAAAATTTTCGACTGTATCCGGACCCCTCTTCTTGTAAAGATATGATGAAAGAGAAAAGATATGATTGTTAGATCTGTATAAACTCAAACTCTGAACCAATTTTAAATATTCTTTAAGCGAGTAACATAAGCTACATTTTTTTATTTGTCTAACTTCTCGAGCGAAGCGTTCTTGAGTTATAAATGGTGTAACTAACACGACTTTGTTTTATATATTTTAAAATTCAAAATGATCGAAGATATAATTCCGTACAAATGAATTCAGATATCTCATAAAGTTGATAAGGATGATAAAAATTCTTTACTATCATTATTAACTGATAAAGTAAAATAAACGGTAATGAGCTATGTTAATGCCAATTGAGTTGCATTGATACCTGCAGAGAATGCACTACTAGCCGCTGTAATTGCCATAGGACACTTAAACTGATGTTTCTTGAGGATGAAAAACTATAAAGCAGACGACGAAATTGCAGTCCGACACAGCCGGAAATACGTCGGTAAAGCTAGAGAGTTGTTAATATGTAATTGCGTGTGTTCAACAAATTTTTCACGACGGGGATAATAATCAAATAGTTTTTAATTGATCCTATTTATAGTATCCGTCGATTCGTACGCCAAAAGAATATGGCGATTTATAAGTGAGTGAACGCTACTAATGAGGTTCTGGTATTTTATGGAACAAGTCAGCCGACTTGCTAAAATGATAAGGTATAAATTGATTCAGATCACATGTCTCTTTTATGGAAGAAAGCGGCAAACGAGCGAGAGATTCACCTAATATTAAGTGATAACCAATACCCATAAATATCCAGAACAAGCAAATGATATGCGTTGCCTACCTTTAATGGACAGAGGAGAGGATAGACAGAAAAAAGTATATCCATCTCTTCCCCCGCCAAATCTTCTTCCCTTTCCCATTCTTTTCTCATTGGAAAAGGATAGAAGCAAGGGGAAGAAGACTGGAGTTGTGCCTCTGGACTTATCAGGCGAAATGCAGAATACGTCTATTTCACGCCTGTCTTCTCTGAGGTCGTGATATTTCACCGATCGAGCCGTCCCATATATGCAACAGATGTTGTTACGAACTCTACCACTGTACATATGCACTTGTTTAAATCAAGTGTTGATTATTAACAAGTGCATAAATAACTATTGCAAATATTTTTTCAATTAGTGTAAAATTGTTTGTGTTTAAATTTTAAACAATTAATTCATTTAGAATTACAGATATGCCAGTTAATTTCTCTTTAATATATAATATAATATATTAGCCATTCTTTATATTTCGTAAAATTGAATTATAATCAGAATCACACTCACAGACATACTACTATGACAAATAATTTGATAAGTGTTCTTCTGATTGTTATGTTACGACAAATACTTCGTTCGGTTTGGTTCCAGTTTAAATAAATCTGGTATTCAATGAGCTGTTAATGATCAAACCAGCTGACTATGTTCTAAAACTGCAACTAGAGTAGAGTAACAGAATAATGGCCTGAAGTAGAACTATGTAGACTTGTCTACATCGGATAAGTGTCGCAGGCTGCATTCCCTTCCTATATCATCTTTTTTGTTTTTTTTTTGTAATCTACTCCCATCCTTGATGCTTTGCCAAAGATTAGCAAGACATCTGTAGCTCTGTTTGCCAAGAATTTTGAAGGACAGCATTGGTAACTTAGACACAATTGAGTCGCTTGATCATTTGGGTTCCTCCAACGTAAAAAAAACATTATTGATTTTATCTATAACTAACAATATTCTTTCTGATAGAATTCATTATTATATTCTAGTGTTAATCCCGAAATAGCTGATAATTACTACGCTTTTTTTTAATAAAAAATGTGTTGTTCAACAACGTGAGTTTTATTTACACACAAGATATATTTTAAGTTTAAAATTTAATATTAGTCTCATTTTTGAAATCTCCAAGAAGAGCAGGGGCATTATTCCACAGAAGTGTGCCCTGACGTCTAGCGGGATATTCCATGTGGAGATTGTGTTTGTGCCAGAACAAAACAGAAGTAGAGACCGTTCTCCTTCACCTTGGTGGTCTCATATAAAAAAATAATTCCAGAAAGCTCGATCGCATCACCCGACAACCCAAGATAGATCGTCTTGGCGCTTCCTGCGCAAGGAGATCCGACCCCAAAGAATTGGAAAAGGGAAGGACAAAGTAGAAGTACTTCTGAATGAATGTATACATTTAGATGTTTTAAATACTTAGGTAGGCTACAATTCTTTTGTATTCAAAACAATAGTATGAATGTGTGCTTGATAACAATCCCTTTAAACGTTTCGTCATTAGGCCAACAAAAACGTGTTCCCCTTTATGATAGCTTCCCAGAAAGACAGATTCACTTTCACTGCGGCGTCACACTGTCTGTTGATGCTCTTTTTATCGACTTAGTAGTGCATTAATAAAAGTGAATCAGCTTCTGTAGGTCACGTACGTTCCGGTTCTATGATTGATTTCTATAGAACAAACCGAAACAGTTGATACTGTATTGATGTTTGGGTGTTTTCCTTTTAAACTTATTAGGTTTGGTATTTAAAAATAATTAAATAATAATTAATGTATCCAATATGATACGATGTTTTGATTAAAATAGAGGTAGGTCTTCTTTGGTAATTCGTTGAATGTTGTGTGTTGAAATGATGTATAAAGAAAGAGTGACACGGCAAAATTACGTAGCAAAGTGAATGGTAGTGTTGGTAGGGTATTTATAGCGACCAGATTGAGACAGAAATATAAGTACAACTATTTTTTTCCTGCCCTTTTCCCACTTTATGTGGGATCGGCACAGTACGACCGAAGTAATAGGTTTGACCTACTGTAATAGGTTTTGGCTATAGTTTTTTTTTACGGCCGGCCGTCTGCCTTACGTCAACCCTCCTCGGGCATATATATATGAAATATTTGTAGATTATCGAAAGGTAATTTACTAATATTTGTTCTAACTATATCTAAACAAGTTTTAAACTTGGTTGGGCATGGTTCATAACAGTAGTCGAATGGCGGATTCGTACCCACGACCATGTCGTGCATGTTTCTCGGTCTGTACCCATTTGTATGGGTACAGACCGAGAAACATGTAAACCATTAGGCTATTGGCGCTTACTTTATACATACTAAAGAAAGTCAATATTAAAAGTAATCCAAAACCGATAAACATATATATAT
>DWTW01001166.1:0-13343 GCA_018246275.1 Papilio slateri | reverse complement strand
TATATATATATTATATATACCATATGTATGATTATTATTATTATAATAATACAGATATTAATTTCGGTGGTCAAAACAGATCTACAGTTATTAATGGGTTATTTACATGGTCCACTATATGGGTTATTTACAAACGTCATATAGCTATGATACTCCAGGGAGGAATACGAATCTAATACTTCACTTTTCAAAATCGGCCGAGTCGTTAAGCTGTGAGGTCATAATGATGGATATACATACAAACATATACATGCATGTGAATATCATTACCCTCCTTCAGGCTCGGACAGGTAGGAATATATACAAGTACAATAAAGACGTATGTAACAAAGAAGAAATTTTTAGATAGAGTTGGAATTTTTTTTCTTTTTACGCGAGCGTATATTTCTAAAACATTCAGTGATATTTGTCGTTTAGCCATCCTAAGATTATTTGTCGTACTAAGCCTTACGTAATTCTTGGAACACTTACAATTGAGCTGATAATTATTTTCTTACTTACCTTCTAATTTTTAATATACTTCTTTTTGGAATGTGTAGGCCAAGAGCTCGCGAGTTCCCGCCTCACTCATTTATGTGTAAGAAAGAACACAATAAAAGGCAAAGAGAGAGTGAACGAACAAACAAATGTTCTGTTTAGTTTTATTACATAAAGTGCCTTTTGCTCGGCGGCCAACAAACACGACTTTTTACATCCGCAAGCACTTTTAGACACTCGTTAGTTAAATTGCATTTATCTTTAATACGCCTTTGGGTATTTTATACACTGTTAGAGTTTTGTGAAGATATGAATTTAGAGATCATATTTGTGACATTAAAGTAAAATTTCTGAACTTACTTTAAAAACCTTATTCAAAATTTGTTAAAAATACAGCTAACTCTCGACTTTTTCGAAGTTCGTGAGCGGCAATGTACATTTGACTTTTATCTAGTAATACATTTTAAGCTGATTTAAAGGCGTGGGTCAGGAAGACGGTTGTGTGTTAGTAATATTACTTGGCTGACTTGATGTCTGATTGACCGTAAACTACAACCTTTAGGGTAACATCCTGCTTTTGCGATCGTTGAGAAATAATTAAACGCGAATACTAATGCAATAAACAAAATTACAATAAATCATTCATCATAATTAATAATGCCAAAATATTTTTAAAATATTCAAGTTGGAACGTAATTGCTGTTTACCGCAAATTGACTCATTTGAGTGTTATTTATGTGTAAACTTGTTACACTGTAAATCAAAGTGGTCTTCAAGGTAATAAATATTAAAAGCGTCCAAGTTGTATGAAGTGAAAGGAAATGATGTATAAGGTCTATTGTTTAAAGTTTTTGCCTCTCCGACACTCGCTTGCGTACTCGACTTGAAGATTAAACTTCAAAACATTTAGCGACGGTGAACTTTTTAATAAATTCATCCATCCAAATTCAAAGATATTAGGTGCAGCCCTCGAGCGACAAAAGCAATGCCATTTGTGGGCCGTACCTTCATCTATCAGAGTGACATGCAATCAAACAATACAATAAAACTTCTCTTCCGAAAAATACTTGAAAATAATTTACCATTTAAATACAGCGAGGGAAGGCGTAGCTGTGACGGGATCGGCTTTGACAAAGGCTTTCTTTTTCTCCGAGGTAGGTAATAACCACGGAGGTGTTCGTACAATTGTATCCTTCTAAAAAGGTTGGCATAACAGAATGAAACAACCAAATGCACCGACGAGGGTACTTTAAAGGAAGTAGAATTTGTTACTGAACGAGCGCTCTTTCGACTTTAATATTGAAACTTTTCCAGCGAGAATTTTTAGACCTGGCAGATTTTCACTTGCAACGCAAGATATTTTTAAAATGATGCATACAAATTGTTGTGAATTTAACAAGTATGGCATTTTTTGTTTATTTCCATACAAAAATAATATTTAAGCACTAAATACACGCGACAAGTTAAAATTACTATTACTTATACAGAAGATCACATCCATATGTATTTTTATTGAATTGCCATGTTATTCTGCAAAGATTTTTTAACTATAGAGATTTGTAATCAAACATAACATAACATAAATTAATCTTAAATATGAAATTGGATTTTCATATTCACTAAATGTAAAACTGAAAATAAGTATATAAATGCGATTTGCTGAAACATCTCGAGAGCTCAGGATACACGCGAGGCGAGCTCAGGAAACAGATGTGCGCAGTTACACTTTGGAAGTCGTAACGGTTATTGAAGCCATTATTGTCGCACTTATTGTGATCGTTTTTGATCTATTCCGCTATGGGCCCTTGAATAGCCCATGATGGTATAGATCAAAAACTATAACAATTTATTTTTTATCTAATATTTTGGCCTTATCAATAATAGGAAATCATTTTTGACATTCAATTTCTTATTAACTTTCTTAAACTTATAAAGCGTCTTTCAACTGTTCGTGTGTTTGCTTGTTTGATAACTGATGACAATAATTGTTGCCGCGAATAGCTTGTAAGGCAGGAATTTACACATAAATACAAGTTTTGAAAAAAAAATGATTGAATAATCACGATGGTGTTAAAGTTTACAATGAAAAACCTTCGACAGGTCCTAAGTTAGCTGGCACCTACACCGGACAACGAAAACGTGAGTTTAGTCGTTTTTAAATAATTACTTAGGTAATAATGTCTCACGAAAGTTTTATAATTTTATCTATTTTTTTAGTGTTATTGTGATAATAAATTGCGGAATACAAAAAGATTCCTATGATAAATACAAAAAGACCCATTGTTGATAAATTAACATACTAAATAACTGTTTTTAATATGTTATTTATCACTGGATATCGCTAACAACAGCCGCTGCTGTTACACGAATAGGTACACCGCAAGTACACCCTCGTACACAATACTTACCTAATGAGTGAGGTGCCGCAGACCCAATCTACTTCTCATAGCCATTATCTTTTACACCTCTTCGTTTTCTCGTTTCGAAATTTACCGACACAAAGCCAAATCTGTGATTCTTCTAATTGTTGCAATTGTTAATGGAAAATGGTGATCACACAAGTAATAGTTAATTTCAAAAACCAAAAACTCAACTATGATTAACGTCTTTTTATATCGATACGAATCAAATGACACCTCACTCTTCAATATCAGTCAATTCGTTAAGACTACAAGATGTCACAATGGAACGGACATATTCTATATATTCGCGAAAAACATTTCCTCTTAGATCAGTCGGGTTAACATCTGGGGACCTACTTAGTTGGATGTCGTCTTCATCTATAAATTATAAATTTACTTTCCGGATATATTTTAATTATATGTGGAACTCAATAATTTAATATTGTTTTGTCTTATAGAAGTAACCGTAATAATAACCGTATAAACAGAACAGTGTGGAACACATCCCTTAATGATTTATATCTGGGGCGCCGCTGTACTAAGGCGCCGGCGGTGATAATCGACGACATATGCAGATTACCTTGATTGTTCTCAAAATTGCGTTGGCGTTATATGAAGAGAATAAACCCCTGCGATATAACTTCGCAGAACATTTTCACACGAAACTAGAAGATTAATAAACTTTAAATAGGTTTTGCTATTTCGTGTCCATTAATTCTATTTAAAAATGACTATACTAAAAAAGAGAGTTTATGTAGTATACGAGTACAGGATGTTTAAATTAATTAGTCTTTAATTTCTAAGTAAATATTGATTTTTCTTTTGAGTGTCTAATCATGATTAAGGTGTTTAACATGCTAACTAAAACTGTCATAACACTACAATTTATGAAACTAGTAGCGCCATCTATTATAAGAAAAATATAGTGGTAAAATAAGCATATGTATAATACGAACTCCATACCGGTATAAGGATCATACAAAAATGACTGTCTACAGAAGTTTTCACTTCAAAATATATTTATAACAAAATGTGGGCAGCTATAACATAAGCATCAAGGGTCACCCAGATAATCAAAAATACTGAAATAAACAAAAATAAATCTCTCCCTACCCCACTTGGAGATACCTTATATCAACTTTATCTTCTAAATAGAAAGTTATTTGAGAAGCAAAAACTAGGATGAAGTCTGTTATAAGACAATTAATCCGTAGCTGGTGTTTATTAAAGTAAAAAAATACGGCAACTTTTCCATTTCCGCGTCTGCGAGCGCCGGCTAGACTTGAACAATTTGTGCTCTAGTACACTCAAGTTTTTTAGGAGATAACTTCCTGCTCCGTGCCATTGTTAGTGCACACTTTGTTCCGGAGCGAGAACACGGTAGAAAATTAATAAAAAAATGCTCCCCTATCCTTTGTAGTCTTAGACGTGTCGAGCTATTTCCAATAAGAGATTGTACGATGTCACGCAGAGCAGCAGTTAATTGTGTGTAGCGGATAATTGTCAGAGCTTAAAATCTCTTTTATATCCCGAATTAATATAAAAAAATATGATTGTTGATATCTGATCCTAATCCAAACAAATAAATCTTCCCTTAGCACACTTGAGACTTGAATTCTAGACGGTTGTTCTAATCTCACAAATTTCCTATCGGAATGAGGACCATCAGGCTACTAAATAGAGACTGAAATTCATTAGGGACTAACGAGGTTAGACAAGACTTAATGTATATATGTATGAAATGTAAAAACAATGATTATATCTTAAAACATTGCCATATTACCACAGCAATAGCTTATAAAACAAAGTCCTAACATTTTAACTTAAAAAAAGCTACCTGAATAATAATTTGAAAATGGAAGAAGCAGAAGTGTATAATTTAATCTTTTGCTGCCATCGTTTTTAACGTAGTACGTATTTTCGTAGACGGAACATATAATATTACATACAGTCCCGTGGGAGAGGATCAAAATTAGACGAGGCCGCCGTGAGATCAGACGAAATAGAAAAGCTGATCACAATGTGCCGACATCGATTTCTTCTTTGTTTCTATGGCAACACTGTTTAATATTTCAACGGCAATTACTCACAACAACTATTTTTATGACAACTTATATTTGAAGAGGATATTGGGAAAAATAAAACCCTCTTTGGAATCTCTTCGTCGTCGCTTGTAGTACACGTTGTCTTCTATATTCTAAAATTTAAGTATTAATAAGTGAGTAGATTCCTCAATGGGATATTTTATATAGCTTAAATTGACTCAAGTTAAAATTACTGGAAACGACAGTTCACAACAGTAAGTCAAGGACTATTTTCATATGTATATAGGGTTCACAGATGTGATGTAACTACCGTTATAAGGAAAATTAACAGGTTACAGGTACATTTCCAGCTTTAATGTGAAAAAAGAAGGGATAGTTAAAGGGGAAAATAGAAAAGGTTAACTCCGACACCTTATTTATCAGACAAAATGAGGAAGTTTTATAACTGATTCACAACCGTATCATATGAGGTTCTTGTTTTTTCCTGATCGAGTCGACCTATTCGTATAACAGCTACTACGCCTACTGGCCCTAACATTGTTCTGTTTGATTTTGGTACTTTTAGGATGCATCCCTCTAAAAATAGTAATTAGTTTAGGTTTCGAGTCCACTGGTGCAAGTATAATGTCGTTAACTCAAAACCTTTGCTGTTTCAATGAAAAAGCTTGCTAGTGTAGGCCCTATAAAGAGATAGGATATAGGAGGAGGAGATATATACCTATTGCACCTATATCTTTATGGACTCATTACAATTTTATATATTTCATTTAAATTTCATCTCAAACTCAAAATATTTCTTAGAAAATCTAAATATATCTTTAAGAATTCCATAAAAAAGTCGTTTAGGAAAAATGTTTCAACTTTCAAACTCTCAACGGGCATTCTACATTAAACATGAAATATAGCAAAACTCTTAAGAATCTCGACTCTTGTTTTTAAATGGACTCGTCCTACTTTTAGGTTTTCTTTGCGGAAACGTTGGTTCGACTACAGTAGCACTTTAATTTGAAACAATGTGTCTGTTGGTATCGGGACGAGGGAAATGTTGGTGGAAATCTTAACGTGAAAAAAATCGTCATATATTTTACTGTACCGTGATGTATAAAATATAGCATTACACTATATTACTATTTTCTGTTGAATATTTTGTTGCTACGGCGTAGGCCCACCCGCCAACTTAGTAGCAATAGTGGCGTAAAATTAATTTTATTTGTTAAAAATATATTTTTATTACTTTTGTTGACTTCAATTTTTTTTTATTTCAACTTAGCGGAAGTGCGTTAAGTTGTAATGTAAAATAATAAAAACGACAGAACTTGAACGCCCCAGTTACCTCGTTCGTTAAAACTCATGGTCGTGAAATAATGCCAAACCTACATTAAACAGGGAGACATAAGACAAAGAGTTCTCGAAGTTAGCAATAAATAAATTAATTAATTCAAGTCTATTTCATAAACAACCACCGTATAACGTCAACGTCGATCACATTATATTTCTTGGCTCACCCCATCATTCGTCTCTAGTGCATATTGAATCTGAAATAAACCACAAGAAGGGGAAAATGGTTGGCTACAATAGCGGGAATGACATCCTCGCGGGCCCACAGAAGCCTCTCAGGTGCTATGGCGGTACCTTTTTATTATTTACGTCGCATTTTCAACGAGTGTTTGCTCTGTGCTTTACTTTGATTTTGGAAAAGTGGCGAGATGTAAACGTGTGATCTGAATACGTGGGGAAGATGTTACATTCCGTTTTTATGGTAAGTGCTTGTGTTGCGTTAGTGAACCCTGTGTGTTCAGTGCTGAAATACGAATTGGTACTTTTTGAAGGCTTTGTGTTTACGATAGTTTAATGCTTCGTGTGGTTTCTTACGTGTAGATAAACTTACTTCGCAACGTAAACTATTATTTTTAACACCGTGCTTTCTGTTTTCTAGACGTTTTTAATAAAAATAAGGTAATCTAATTAGGTTTTACAAAATATCCTTAATTTCGTTAATAATAACTAACCTAACTTATATCGATCAGATTAGTGACATACTAAGGAAAGGCGATATAAGGAGTACCCATAACCGACGAGCATGTATGCGTAGATGTATGGATGTAGATGAAGCGAGGGAGGTGTGCCAGGATCGCGCCAATAGAAATCTGTGATGTCTGCCTACCCCTCTGGGTTACGGGCGTGAGCGCATATTATTATTATTATAGAAAATGGAATAGAACTAAAATATTTTTTATAATGTTTGTAATATGGATTTTATTCCTTTTAATATCAACATCAAGCCCTCGAACTTACTTTTTAAGAGGTTTATGCCAGGCGCCTTCTGCGCCCTGCCGCTTCTAGTCCGGTGTAGCTGTCCAGACAAATAGTAATAAACCTCCTCCAGACAAATAGTAATAAATCAGTCACAAAAAATCAGTATTCTGTAAAGTTGTAGTACTTTCTCGGTCGAGCAGGCCCAATAATGCGGAAAAATGTTCCGGTCATCTTGCTAGGGTGACATAACTGAAATAATAATGAGTGTTCGAGCTGCAAATCGACCAACGAGTTTCCCAGACAGCTAAGAGCTTTATGGTAAATTCCAGTATTCTGTGTTTTTATATTCTTATGCATATCACTTGTTTTGATAGCTTTAGAATTGAATATTCTATTATATATTATTGGATGTCTAAGTGCCAGTAGCCTAATAGATAAGGGTAGGGACTGCGAAACATGCTCAACAATGGTCGTGAGTTCGAATCCGCCATTCTACTATTGTCGTGAACCATGTCCAATTCCAGTTTAAAACTGGTTTGGATATGTTTAAAAGAAATATTAGTAAATTATTTTGATAATCTACTAGTATTTCGTATATATGCCCGAGGAGGGCTGGCGTGAGGCAGGTGCCCGGCCGTAAAAAACTTTATAGCCAAAACCTATTACAGAATGGACTTTGGTCGTACTGTGCCGACCCCACATAAAGTGGGAAAAGGGCAGGAAGAAGAGAAGAATGTTATTGATCGTCTACTTCATACTTACCCTTAAATATTTTAGAGAATTATTTAAAATAATTCGCAAAACTTAATTTTTATTTCCATTTTATAATGACTTGTAAAATATTTATACGTTCGTGACAAAGTCGAGTATGGTTCAAAACGACGGCTGGAAACTTCGCGTGCTCGGTTAAAACTGCACTTGTTGCCCGAACTATTGTTTTGTTGGTTTACTTAAGCTTGCAATCTGAAACTTATCGCCGGCTTGTGTAAAGTTGGCCGACTGAATCCGCTCTAACACCACCGCGCTTCTGTACCGATGAAAACACTGACCGTACTAATGTAGCATACTAACACTTGTTACATACTGAAATTTTCTATGTGCAGTGTTTATTTTACCAATAAAACCAAAACAAAGTGTTAATACATTTTGTTGACGTTGCACGTTATTTTCGTTCATTCTACAAACGCATTTTGGAAAACGCTGTACATTGTCTATAATAATATTCAAGGTGAGAAATTGATGTGATAGATTTGTCAATAAAAATATAAAATTTTGCCACTTGAACTATAAAGATGGTTAAAGTATATTTTTTAATAATAATATTTTTCAAATCTTATAGACGGTTATATTTTTCGAATGTATGGGACAGCAAATTTAAAAAAATAATCGTGATTACTTTAAATTTAATGATGGATAGTTGTTGAAATGACAAATAAATTCAAGATGTTCTGACGAACGCCAGCTACGACATTAAATTTGTAGCACTATGCATACAGCGTAACTGTAAATTCATATTTCAATTAGTATACAATAACAGGACGGTACGCAGCACAGCAGGAGGCGCTTGGGGGTGTGGGGCGGGTGAGGGTCGCGCGGGCGCGGGTCGCAGGCAATGCGTACAACGCACTCTTCTATTGCAACTTGCTCACGTACTAAATTTGTAATTATTGTTCTCATTATTATATTTGTTTTCGCCAGTCGAATTCGCCGCTCATTCATCAGCGCTAACAAACAATAATTTACGCAAAGTTCATAAGAAACGTGATTCTTACCACGATTGGGCTTTTTAAGCTCTCGATACTTCAATAATTAACGCTCTAAAAATACTTAAATAAGTGAATTTTCATAGAACAAGAATGATCTTCTCAAGCTAAGTAGTCACTATTTTTCGTATCCAATAAATACCTATATAAAATAATAATAATAGATGTAGTGCTAATCTTTACGAAAGGAAACATTTCCTTAAAATCATGACAGCCCCGAGTTAAAATCATTCAAGCCCTGATATTACTGTTCTTGTAATAAGTAAGCCAACTAAAGGTTTTTAAAGGCTTTAAAGGCATTAAACTTCTCTCTTTATCTAATTCCGATTAAATTATGTATTATAGAACACTATACTACAAATCAATTAGCCAATGATCCTCACTGCATCTTCATTTTTCTATTATTTTGGAGAACTAATAACAGAATTTACGCTGAGTTGCATGTATATGGATCAAACCAATGTTCTAGTAATTTGCAGTAGATGAAATCATTAAACATCGATCAAATTGTACATTTTTTCGTTGTAAAAGCGTGACCCTAGCACTAATTTACACCCACCGTTACTTAACCCTGCGACATTCATTAATTACAAACCTCGCCCCTTATTCGTGGCGCGGATAAATCTTCCCCAGAGCTTCGCGCTTCCGTAACGGAGATCTGTCTACTAATCTATGGATCAAATGCGCAATCATTTAAAGGGAGCCCGTTCCTCCAAGACGGATTTTGTTTTCAAATTAAGGCGCGCAAAATAATATTACGCAATTCATTACCTCCTTACGTATATATTCGTTTCTTACTAGCAACACGCTCCGGTTTCGCTCGGATAGAGAGACAAATAAAAAAATATAGCCTAAATTATTCGCAGAAGAGCTTCTCATGGTGTAATAATTTTTAAAACGACATAATAATTGTGTGGTGTATTTGGAACAAACAAACAATCAAATCTTTTCTCTTTATCATTTAAGTTTAGACTACTATTCTGTTGCTGCCTTCTAAAATATTTGAATTTACTTAACTAAAAGTGGTGTTAAACCTCTCTACAAGAGTACGATATTTTATAATGTATTGTGGTCATGAATTTTAACAACTTTATAATGCTGCTTTGCAGATTATCTCGAGAACTTTAAAAGTAAGCGATGTTTCATGGAAATGTGGAATATTTACTTTAGTTTTCCTAAAAATATAAACCGTTAGTCACCTAAATTTGGGATTAAGATTTGTTCAAGAATTGTTATTTGTTTTGAGTCAGGAATCGCTCTCTAGCTAAACGTTCAATAATGTGGTTTGATTCACATTGGTCCCGATGCATTTTTATTTTTAAGATTTAATAATTAACCAACAAACATTTAAAGCATAAAAAGCTAGGTGAAAAGTGAATGTCTATTGTTAAATTTGCTTTTTCCAATTGAATCAGTCATTTTATATTACTAAACTACTTACAGGTACAGAAGGGGTGTCTCCAATGATAAGAATGGATGTTACTTATGGGGAGAACGGGTGTTTATCATGGGGAAGGGTACAGTAGGGTGAGAGCAAAGAGGCGCCTTGCTTCCAGGTAGGTCGATAACGTCGCGTGAACGTCAGAAAGCGGAAAATCGTTTGTTGTATATAATATATATAAATAAGTCTATATTCAGAAGTGGAATGACACTGGATAATTAATTATAAATAAACTGTCATGTATTTACATGCTACAAAATCTTAATTAAATCAGAATGAAAAAACCTAGATTGCTCGATCTGATAGCAATCAATCAGAGCAAGCAAGCAATCAGAGCTTTCGGAACATGAACCGTACAAGCGACACCGTTAACTGAAAATCTTTATTAAGGAATACAGAATATGAGAAGGTTTGTGTAAGAGCTAGATAAAGATAGCATCTCAACTACATATGTTCGTTAGAAATTTTCTTGAAAATATTATGATCATTTAATATTTCAACACCGACCCCTGACATCGATATATTCAATGTCAGACTTACAGTTATTTTAAAATAAGGTCTCAAAGTTGGTACAAGACCCAATTGTATTATTTGAATAAATGATTTCAATCTGCCATTGACCAAATTTAATTACTTTATATTTAAATGAAATTTGTATGTGCCTTTTAGTTATATACATATGATAACTTGTTGTGTTTTGTTATATCTGTTTAGTTTACCTAATTATGCTTAAGGCAGTATAGGTAGGTAGTATCTTAGTAGACATCTTTGATTAAAATAAAGAAATATACATTTTCCAAACGTAGTTTTTCTCTAGGTTATGAATACATTGAAAATATAAAGACATCATAAAAGTGTATTATGTCAACCCAACTCACAAGTAGACTGAAAAGACTGTGTACTGAACGTATTTCAAAATTGACACCGTATCTTCGACTTGCCATCGTTGACTTCCTTATTGAATTCCTAAAAAGGGTTTACATAGCGGATGAAATTGATAAAATCTGTCTCACGCCCAAATCTGTCTCTAAAGGAAAAAGAAATCTTCAGCGGAAATCTCTTAATTCGACAATTTACATACGATTACGTTGTCACTCTACATTGAAAAAAAAAAACAAATAGACTACATTAAAAAAGGTTCTAAGCTACTGTGCTGTAATTTATTGGGTTCAGACGATAACTACATATACCTCTGACAATTCTGCTATTATAATGCTGACGTAGTATTTCTCAACATCTATTTGAGATCTCATAGCGGTCAAAATTAGTGAATGACGAAAGGATGTACCCTATGATATTTTATTAGGATTAAAAGACGTAATACTTATGTTTTTTTCTTTGATGTACAATGTACCGTTTGTAACACTAAACTTTGTCGTAATGACCACATAATATTGCTGTTTAATTTGACAATTCAAATTATAAAGTTTGAAATGAGACTTAGTTTAAAATTGTAATAAAGTGTTGGGGTGAGAACAACCTGACCTAGCTTCAGGACTATTGCGTGCAATTATCTAAGTTTTTTACCACAAACTGTCAGGAAGGGATCAAATCAAATATGATATTCATTGAATATAATTAATTAAATTCACGATATTTAAACTAATGTTCCGTACAAATGGGCTTCAAACTATAAATTCGGTGGGCTCTATTTATCAATTATAGCATTTGGAAATATACTTCTGGTGGCTATCAAAAACGTTTCACTGAACGTAATCGACGGGAAAAATAGATTGGACGTCAAACATGATGAATTTACAAGCTGTTTCCGTGACGAAATTAAATTTATTGTGACAGATGAGAATTCATTTTCTCAGAAGGGTGGCCAGTTATTGACAAATATAATGAAAATTTTTCCTCAATTTGGAATTACAAAAAATAAATCGTTATTTATGTTCGATCAACAGTGAGATCTTTGAAGTATGTGTGTGAATTGACTGAGTGTCACTGAGTTTCTCCGAAAATTGTCGTTTCACGACCGAAGATTTTGATGAAATTTTCGTTTGTTTTCAAGTAGGTGCGATAAAATACGGAATCCTATTCTAATCGTCATCAATATATGTAACCCGCCTCGTCATGCGTTCTATGTGAATTTGGTATATCAGTAATTTTAGCTCTCGTGTGTCAAAATATTACCTCCTGAACTAAAATAATTATTTACCACAATATAAATTAATTGATGTCAAATTTAATAATATTCAAACATTTTAGTTTATACCACAAATATTTGTAGCTTATCCTAAATAAAGGTGAATTTAATAAAGCCCTTTAAATTAACGATGAGCCATTTCATTGTTTCTAATTCGGTTTAATATTTACGACAGGCCCATTGTTTCAATTTGCGAACCGAAGGCATTGTTGACTTTATTTAGGGTTTTCAATTGTTTTTAACGTAAATATGTTTTATTCATATTAAGATAAGAGTACACACAGTACTAAATGGATTATTAAAATATAAGATCCTTATAACTAATAATCGTACCTACATATCTTTCTTTTATTGAAGAAGGTGGCAAACGAGCTAGCGGTACACCCGCGCGTGAAGTGACCGCTACCGATATGCCTTAGGGGTGATGTTAAAATAGCTTTTGATAGCGCAGTAATTTCATTGGAATACAATTTTGTTCAAACTAAAACTCAGTGCAAAGAGTGCTTGGCTGCAGAAAGAGAATTCAGTGGCGGCAATGGTCAAATGAATGTGCTGGCGGAAGTACCCGACCGAACGACCACAAACAATATCGGTTTGAAGTGGAAGTGTAATCAGTGAAGGATATTTAATAGCAAGTATGTCTTTCAATACGTAAATTTAAACATGTAATAGGACCTTTGTTGTTATTATTTCTATCTTTTTTCACTTTTCGATTTTTTTTTATGGAAGAAGATGGCAAACGAGCAAGCGGTTCACCTAATGTTAAGTGACCGCTACCCATAGACATCTGCAACAAGTAAACAAGTTGCA
>DWTW01001165.1:0-13345 GCA_018246275.1 Papilio slateri | reverse complement strand
TCCATGACATTTCAAAGAGACGCTCAAAACCGAATGACAAAAGTAATTTGAATTTAGAATAATAAAAAAGTAAAACTGCATAAAAAACTCCTTCGCCACAGACCGTTATGTTAGAATGAATAAGGTCCGATGTAAAGTTGGTTCAAAGGGTACATGTTGTAGGGGTTAATCTCTAACAGGATTCAAGATAAGACCATAATAGTGATTAATAATTTACATCAAGAGACCTAAGTTCAAATAATTACGTTGGTTTTATTATACTTCGTTGACCAGAGGGAACCCAAAAATACTAACGCTGAGTTTCTGAAAGGCTTGTCAAATTACTATTCAACTAACACTACTGTCAAGTTAACAGCAGTGTAAATCAATTTCAGTTTCTAAAAGAAAAGAACAAAAAGTCGATGATCATGCTTCTAGCAACTCGAAAAACATTTGATCGGACATTTGACCGTTAGCTTGCTAATTTTTCCGTAACGTTATTCCTGCTAGAATAGGATTCATTTAAGTCTAGAAGTATAAAGAGTCAATCTTTTTACAGCTAGCTTTCAGATCTATGGGACCTTCTTAGTCTAGACTTAGACCTTTCATATTATTACTTGCTTCAGAAAGACAATGAGCGGCGGCGTAACAGATCGATTTACCAATCCCTCAGTCAGTAGAGGGCCTCGATCAATGATAGCGTCGCTACTGTTTGATTTTCTGGCCATAATAGATTCTAGAAAGTGGATAAAGTCGTTCTTTGGAAGGTGGTGAGACGGCAGTAGTAAACGGAGAGTTTGAAAAGGAGAAGATAGTATTTCAAGATACGTGTAAAGATTTGGTTGGTATGGGCTGCATAACAAAAAATAAAATTAATGAGAATATAATTGATTCGCGACGATCTAATCAAAAGCCTTACGATATTCAAGCACCATAACAAATTAATTTAATTGTTAATTTTACCATTACTACCACGACCTTTGGTTCCATAACTAATTGGTTATTGTATTACATTGATGAATATATCTTGTTTTCCAATTTTAGTACTCTTCCCTTTCCTATCTTTTCCTAATAAAAATAAAATGGGAAAAAAAAGGATTGGACGAGGAGGGGATGGATAGGAAAAGGGAATAAGAAAATCCCTTTTCCTGTTTATCCTTCCTTAATCGACAGTAAAGGTAGGCAGCGCATCTGCAACTCATTTGCTTTTTGCGGATAACTATGGGTAGCGGTCACTTGACATTGGGCGAACCGTTTGCTCGTTTGTCACCTTTCCCAAAAATATCAATTATTTCATTTCTTCCCATGATATCGCAATCAATTATGTTTATAATCCAATTTGAATCCTAGTAAAATTCCAATAGCCAAATGATTAAAGGTATGTACTGCGAAAAACAGACCGCAGGTTCAAAATGCTGGACATTTGACTATTGTAAACCATGTCTTAGCACAAGCTTCAGCTTAGTTGGAGTGGTTTACAATAATGTTGGTAATATTCTTCTTAATTACAAACATGCTAACGTTCTATAACAAAAAAAATGTTTTTGTTCTAGATGATATGGGTACCTTCACAAGAAGTGAATAGGTTGATGCTTAACTAGTGAGTACCCTTGGACCAGCCTTACCAACAAGTGGGTCAAGAGTTAGTTTATTTAAACAAGAATGGTAACTCACGCTTCAATATCAGAGTGCACGTTCCCTTCCTTCGCGATGGGCAGGAGCGATTCCCTGTTGATCCTGGGGTGGCAGGACTGGTTAAACGTGTGGATGTCCAGCTTCAACCCCTTGTATTTCCTGATCACCTTCTGTGTGTCCTCGTCCGTGTTGAAGGAGTTCATCAGGACCAGGGGAACGTTGCATTTGTACGTTTTGTTAAGATGCTGCAAGACAACGTATAACGTAAACGTTATTCATCAAATGAGATTTATATCAGAAGATTGATTTTTTATGGAAAAAGGTGGCAATCGAGCAAGCGGCCACCTGATGTTAAGTGACGGCTACCCATAGGCATCTGCAACAAGCTAATGAGTTGCAGATGCGTTGCCTACCGCATGGACAGAGGAGGGGATAGACAGAAAAAAGGATATTTCCTTTTCCTATCTATCCCTTCCTCGTCCTCTTCCCTTCCCATCCTTTCCTTAGTAGAAATGGATAGGAAAGGAAAGGGGACTAAAATTAGACCTACGACACGTCACTCATCAGACGAAACGCAGAATACTTCTACTTTACGCCTGTCTTCTGCGAGGTCGTGGTATTTCACCGGGTGAGCCGGCCCATTCGTGCAACAGATGTTGTTGTTGCGGGCTCTACCACTGTCGAAGTTTATTGATTAACGAGATTATTTGTAAGAAGATAAGACTAATATGCATGATGCTATGTAATAATCCCCTTAAACCGCATTAGTAATGTTTTGACAGATCTAAAAAGACCATATATACCACATATTTTAAATCGATTTCATAATAATCGGTAAATCTGATTTCCGATTTGTCGATTCACATCCCTAACTACGTGACAATTACAGCTGTCAAAATGGTTTTTAATTTACACCATTAGAGCTGTCAAAGAACACTTCTAAATGTAAGAACTCACTAGAATAAATCAAATTGTAGTTACCTCAATTTGCTGTACTGTCAGATCCAAGAAAGTGAGTTCGTTCCTCACTTGTATGACAGACTTGGGTCCCTTACATCCCATGGAGGTGCCGAGACCTCCGTTCAGCTTGACTACCACCAGCTTGTCTAGCATGTGATGGATATTATCCGTGGTGGGAGTCTTCAGGCTGGCGTAATCGATTACCGCGCCTTCTGGAAGCTTCTCGATCTTCTCCCATGTGACCGACGGTCCCTCTGAATAAATAGATAGGATTGGATAACAAATATTTTTTTTTAAATTTTAACCTATTTTAGTGATAATACTAAAGATAATACTAAATTTATTTCAGTGGCTTCAACAAAAGGTACAGGTGCTAAAAACATATCGACAGTCTAAATTTATGCGGCGAAACATTATAAAACTCCTTGGTGCAAAATAGAACAAATCGCAACTCAATTGCCCCTTAAATGACTTGTATTGGTTTTATGAATTGCGACTTCATTCCGTTGATAGAAACATATACACATTTATATGTTTATATTCAGGACAGATAGACAGGAATATCCGACGTGGGCGAAGGTGCACAGGTACCCTACATGTAATAGTTGATTTAAAAAACAGTACCCGACTGGCTGTATGATTATTGAGAGTTAAATGGTTTACTTCTAATATACGGGTTTTATGCGCCATGACACTCCGGGGAAGAATACGAATCAAATGACACCTCACTCTTTAAACTCGGGCAAGTCGTTTGGACTACAGAGGTAATCACAATGGAACGGATATGCGCGCGAAAAACTCGCCTTCAGGGTCAGTCGGGCATAAAAAATACTAGGTTATTTTATTTTTAGCAATAATAGGTAATTGCAAATTGAAAAGAATCTGGTAATTTATTCTATTTCCATTTTACACATGCGTTCATATCAATAATACTCACGTTCCGCTAGAAATCTGCTGAACAGGTTCTTGAAGCCTTGGAACTCTTTGAGCATCTGTGGCCGCCTGGTCTCCGGCACTGTGGCCACCAGCCGCTCCAGCTCCACCTCCACCCTGGCGAGGGCATCGCGCTTGGTCGCCTCCTTGAAGTCCCGCGACCCTGACGGCGTGCGCTGGTGACTCCGGATCTAAAGGTCAAAGAAGTGAAACCAGTGTTATCCAGTTTTTATTTCCAAGGGGTATTTTGTTTTAAACGTGTTTTGAATAAAATATGGGTTGCAATTGATTTCAATTGTCGAACAAACGTTACTAATCTTTTTGATACTCAAATTAATGAAGTTTTCTTATTATACTACAATATAATAATGTTAAAGGCAATTTTAGAATCAGCATCACATTCCTCAGATCTACGAAGCAAATAGATGTAAGATTTCTGTATCAACTTTGATATTTTTCCTTCCAATGACTGGGCTATACTGGGCAATATATACTTATATATACATACATACTGGGCAAATACGTTTTATATTTTATTTTCAGTCAAGATATACTCATACCTGTGTTTTTAATCCTTACAAAGCTCAATAAGGAACGTATTTAAAATTTAACAGTCGTAATGAGACAGCGTTTTTTTAATCAAAATATCGACAGTACATTTTTATCAACATTTTAATCGACCCCGTCATCCTTGGCCTGAGTGCGTTCGTCAGTGAAGACACCGAGAGTAAATTTGTTCTACTGGGCATGTTGTCTCTTTACATATTGAATAACGACTACTCTAGGAATTGATTGAGGTCGAATAGCCATCGTAATGTTTAGAAATCATAGCATTATTACCTAATTCAACAAAAAAGAACCCTCAAAATATTTGTAAAACGGTATTTTAAAACATACATATTTAAATGACCTGTCCATCATAACAAAATACCGATTATTTATTTATTTCTATTAATGATTTACTTCCACTACATTTGTGACGCCATATGCGCTATGATACCCCGAAGAATACGAATCTAATAACACCTTACCCTTCAAAATCGGGAAAGCCGCCTAGGCTAGGTCACAGTGAATCGTATATACGTACGTATCCACGAGAATTTACTGAGATACCCGGATACGACAAGACGAGGGTATTTTAATTCTACATGTTACTTTTGTATTATTATTCTTTTTGTCCAATTTCTGTCTGACACAACTGTGATTGTACCTGGTGCGAGGTGCAGATGAAAGCTATGATAAATCTAGTCTTCTATCAAATACATTATCATTTAATCAGGACGAAAGTATATATATATGCATTCACGTCCGTAGCCCAGAGGTGTAGGCAGAGATCACGATTTCCATTTGGCGCGATCCTGGCACACCTCTCTCGCTTTATCTACATCCATATATCTACGAATACATGTTCGTCGGTTACGGGTACACCTTATATCGCCTTTCCTTAGTATGTCACTAATCTGATCGATATAAGTTCTTCTGGGACGTCCCCTGCCAACACTGCCACTCACTTTTGCAAGATAAATTTGTCTTGTCACTCTCTCATTCATCCTTTCAATATTCCTGAACCACCAAAGCATACCTTTCTCAATTCTAGTCAACATCTACTTTTAAGCCAAACTTTTCCCCTATAACGCTATTTTTAATCTTATCATTCTGAGTCACGCCTAACATACTTCTTAAGGATCGCATTAACAGCATTAACTCTACTAACATGCTTATCCCGCCACACCCAGCTCTCACTTCCAAACATTAAAGTAGGGACTAGTACAGCGTTGTGTATTGCCAGACATGCCTTCATATATAGCCTATAGCCCCATTCATTTTATTACCTGCATTCACGTCAATTCTTTCTCGTCGATCAAAATCTTTGATTGTATTAATGATGTCATTTAAGAAAAGAAATTATGAAGAATTGATGAAAACCAAAGAATAAAATATCCAAAAAGATAAACATTAAATTAGATGAAATACAGGACATTAAAAATATTTGATTGTATGTTCCCTTGTTCTTATTTTAGGCAACAGGTGACATATGTGATGATGAAAATACACCCAATGGGATGGTTGGAGGATGGGATTATGCCAATGAAAAATTTGATATGAAAGTGCCAGAAAGGATACTTGTTGTTGGTCAGGACCAGCATATAGGTAAACAATTTTATAATTCTAAATGAACGAAAGTGGCGGATCTAGAATTGTAGTTTGGGGGCTTGAGCGCCGTGAGGGTAGGTTTGTTATAAATAAAAAAACTAAAAAGCACACAACAAGGGCAGGCTTTGGGTGTGGAGGAGGGGATGGAGAAAAAGGTTGGGAGTCCTCCTTTATGATGATACCATTCCCATTGACAGAATCAGCACTGTTTCTGAGAAAATCGCTTTTGGCACTCGCCGGCTGTTGACACAGTACACTTGCTTGGATTGCTCGGCTGGTGGGTGTTTATTTTATAATAGAAAGTGTGTGTGGTCTCTGTACACCTAACACGCAAGAAGCTCTCTTCGGTAGGTCCTTGCAGCTAAGCTAACCGTAGCGTGTCAGTTTCGCAGAAGCTTTTTTTACATAGACCAGTAGTGACATCTCTCCTTGTCACACTCATACAAAATTATGAGTTATCTTGCACTAACAACAACATTTTGTATTTTTTTTTCTTGAAAATTTCGTGAATTGGCATTGTATTCAAGTTATATCTGTTGTAATAAGTGAAAAAAAAACTCTACCAAATGCAAATTCAGTTCCTGCCCCTGAATATAATACCCAACCCAAAAATTTAATTAGAAAAATAATTACCAAGTTCACCTTAAAATTTTCTTGTTCATGTAAAGGACGAATTCTGATGACGTGGGGGGATCAAATCCGCCATGGAACTGTATAGTAGTCATTTCTATGTAATTGAGATAAACAATGCCATAACTGATTTTATTTTTATTTCAAAGTTTTAATATAATGTTAATTCCTATTGAGTTATTATTATTACATTTTATATATTTTGAAGAGTTAAAGTCAACAATGTAATCTGGGCAAGAAGCTAATTAGCTATGTTTTCTTGAATAGGTACAAAGGCACCCCCAAGGGAAATTCAATTGGATAATGCAGTGCTTCCAACGGACCCTGGTATGATTCGCGTGAACACACCCCCGCGTGTGATAACCCTTGACCAGCACTACTTCCCCTCAGCGGATGACTTCCCGGCTAACGCGGGCACCTCGCCGCCCCGGCACATGCGCACGATGCGCTCGCAGGGGGACGGCGCGCGCGCTGTCACACCGCGCTGTGACAACTTTAATGACTCTCTTACTACTGAGTCTCGACTGGTTTTAAGGTATGTTTAAGCTGTATGTGTACTTCAAAGTACATACAAGAAATGGTATATGACATGTATGTGAATCTTGAATTCTCCAAAATTCAATCGAGAATAATTGGCAATGTCTAATGACCTTTTGGTTATTTAATTTTTAGTTTAAAAAAATTATGTGTTACGTAATATCTGTTTTTGTAATTTTTCTAGAGATCCGACACCTCCGGTGGGGAATGGCGAAGGGCTCTCCATTTCCGAGGAGCTGGTGCATTTACGGAGGCAGATCGTGAAATTGAATCGTCGCGTGATGTCCATCGAATCGGAGCAGTTGCAACGTCAACAGAAGGAGAAAATAGCTTACGCCATCGGAATTGCTTACATATTATTCAAAATGATCGCTTGGCTCAACAGATCCTAATTGTATTGTAAGATGAAATACTTAATGAATTATTGTTGACGTTTTGAAAACCATTGGTTTAAGCCATTCTAAATGTGGCATGAAGTTTAGAACTGTCCTTAACACGGTGTAGCAAATGAGGTATGTTATAAATATTTCCTTAAAAGTTATGATTTTTTAGTGTTTAGGTAGTCTTTTTTATAACCTATGTACATTTCTGCGATGTGTTGTACAGTGAACATTTATGAACAGTACTAGCATTTGTTTATATCCAACTGCCACAACCCTGCACCTCATGAACTCCGAATGAATTGCTGATTGCAGAGATTATCCATAAAGTATGAGATGATGTGCTGTAGGTAATTTTTTTTTTATTTAAATAAACCATAGCATTGATATTTAAATTAGTGATTTATTATTTATCAGATATTTAACTACCTTATGGCGGCGAATCTTCAAAAATGTTCTATTATTGTTGATGATTCCATGAAATCTGAATCTGAAGTCGGTAGCGAGCTGTTTTCCAAGCCAATACCGCCATTTTTGTATACATTTTGATACACCATTAATACTTCGAATGCATGTCAAGAACTACACTGACGCCTATTTCGGCCGAATGTTTTTTTTTAAATCAAATATTAGTAGATTGCAAATGATTTACTAATATTTAATCATTCCAACTCAGCTTAAGCTTGTGCTAGGACATGGTCCACGATAATAGTCAAAACCTACGACCACATGTCTCGCGATCCGTACCCTTAACCATTAGGCTATTGGCGCTTCTTTTTCTTTTTTTAATTAACTGAGAGATAGTGGTTATGATATGGTTTCCACCATTACCACAGATAAGATTGTAACATATCGTATCCTAGTTCACTACAGGACGACGCCTGTTACCAGCAGCAAATGCCGGCGCACACGGACTACGTATCAAAAGAAGACTAAGTATATCACTTTACCTATTCCAATGACTTCTTGCTCAAAAATTTACAAACGAATAATAGCTTAACGATTTTATTAGTAAAAGAAGTTCGTCGATCTTTCGTCTATTTTACCTATTCAACATAGGACCATCCAATCGTTTTTCGTTTTTAATGTAAGGTCCGTTTAAGTCTACATTCGGCATATGCCGATGTATATACATGAATGTTTTTTCATTGTTTTCCATACATTAAAATTAAATGCCGGGAAACAAAAAGAACCTGCCTGCTTAAACACTCAACCTTATATAATGTTGAAATCTTTATGCCATCAACCCCAACTAATGCTATTTTCATATCTAATCAAAAATAAAAGACAATTCTCAGGGTAACACTCAATATATTCCACAAAATGCCGCAAGACACCAATCAACACATTGGTACAGATTGTTATGCTTGATAAGAAATTATGACAAAGGTAAACATTACCAAGTTACAAGATACAGTTGGACAAACACAGTACATGTATAGGTAATTCGATTTGGTGACGTTTAAAACGTAACTCTCAACGTTATGTTGCAGTCGGCTTATCCTCATATATAAAGATAACTGAGAATAAAGGTCCACCGAGTCGCTGGGCCAACCAAGCATTCTTCACCACCGCCATCTTCAGCGAGTCCACAGCGAGACGGGCATTGAAGTTTGTGTGAAGAGCTCTGCCCATTCCTTCTAATATAATTAAGTCTACTCCTCGAACTTTCATTTCAGTACACAAACCTAAAACAGGAAATATTTTATTATGAAGGTGTTATTATTTTGATAGAAAAACCATTGCTCTGTCTCATATCAGTCACCGGAACTAATGTGTTTTTGTTTTCTCTAGAGATGAGGAGTAAATTTAAGTTTTTCACAAATACTTGTATAAAAGAGGTATCAGCGACAGCCTTCTATGCAGAGAGATGTGCCATGCAATGCTACACTGTCCTGCAGTGTAGCATGACATGGGTGATGTGCCAAATACTGGATTAAATACCTTGGCTCATTGCTGGCAACATCAGGGGGTTGGCTAGGATTCTTTGTGGAACTAGGTTGGCTGGAGTGATCCATTTCCCACCCACATTCAAAATACGCGCTAAATGTGGAGTTGCGGAGTATAGCCCCCATCTACTAACACTCAATAGTAATGAAAAGTGATCTATGTCATTTATATTTACCACTAATAATTAAGTATTTTGATTAGCAAACAAAAATAAAATATTTTTATTAGCCTCCATGGTGAATTCATTGCAACTAGCAGGTCACTACAATTACTTGATGACCAAAACCAGACGAACAATAATAGAGAAGATATTTTTTTTCTTTATGCCCTCTTCCCACTTTATGTAGGGTTGGCACAGTGCGACCATAGTCCATACTGTGATAGGTTTAGGCTATAGTTTTTTACGGCGGGACGCCACAGTATATGACCGTAATCCATTCACGACAATAGTTGAATCGCGGATTCGAACCCACAACCATATTGTGCATGTTTCACAATCCGTACCCTTAACCATTAATCTATTGGCGTTTCTAAAAATAATAAAATAAATAGAATAACATGAGTCATAAAACATATATTCAACATGATGTTTAAGGAAAATAATTATATATTATATAGTTATATATAAATTTTATTATTAAATCCCTAATCAAAATATGTTCACTCACCTACACTAATAGTTCTGAGATCAAGACACGGCCCTCTTTGTCCACTTGATCTAACAACTAAATCTCCAGAAGCCATAGCAGATGATAAAACAGGACAAATCAGGGAGGCATGTCGCAGAACTTCCTCCAATTCCACATTGGTAATATCATTGAGAGCTGGCCATTCATTTGCACAAAGTATAACAGAGGTGCCTCTGAGTAATAATGCTCTTATAAATGGCAGAATACCTAAAACAATATCAACTCCGCTATTGTCTACAAATACAGCTGCACAATGATGCACTGTCTTCTGTAAAGAAATTGAAAAAAAAATGTACTGTAATTAAACATTAGCTAATAAATGAAAAATGTGAAAAAAAATGTGTTTATATAATTATTTATTTTTATAATGGTTTCATTTTACCTCTAACTTTTCGAGCCATTTATCTAAGCCATCATACAACCATGGCCTGTTTTGTATCTTCTGTAAAGCGCCATAAAGCCCACAATCAAGTATATCCGTAACAGCTTGAGCACCCCAATCAAACATATTACCTTAAATAAATTAATATTTTTATTAAATTGTAGATGATTATATCCCAAGTTAAAATGGTAATTTATCCTAAGTAGATTAGTTTTGCTTACCAGCAAGAACACCCCGACTAATCTCAGTCCATCTTTGTCTCTCACTCTGTAGAGCATCAATTTCATTTAGTCGCTCTCTTAGGCTGGCAAGAGCAGTATCATTTTCATACTTCTTTTGTTGTTTCCATAAATCAAAGAACCCCTGAGAACGAAGGCATGTTTCGTTGATGTCAAGAAGTAATCTTATGGTCAACTGCCCATGAGCACTAAAATTATAAATAATAATTTACACAGATTATCTCAAAGGATTCATTTGTATAATAATACAAAATTTATAATTCTAATATCAGATTCAATTATTTAAATAAGGCATTTTGTAAAATATTACAAAATGCCTTATTGGATTGGATTCAAGAACTAAAGGAAGATCTATTATATATAAATACTTATGTAAGCGGAGTACATTACTCCTTATATATATAATGTGGCCATATCTTAGAATTAATCATTTCATAATGTGGCCACCTACCGTTTCATGAAATGGTTGTATTTCATTATATGGCTATCTCAAAATGGCTTTATTGTTTAAATATCAATGTTTAATAATACATATGTTAATCAATGCTTGTCCATATCATTAATGTGGGGTTTCTATTAATAATTCATAAAATCCTTAAGTAGTTTTGTGTTGTAACAGATTCACTTCATTATTATCTTCAATTAGAACATTATTATTAGCTTTATTGTCAGAATAATTGTTCATTACCATGATACATTACAAAATCAAAACAATATCAGTCCCTTTAACATTGGATAATGTAACTATTTTTAAGATATGATCACTAATGTAAGCACAATTCCCCATCAACATTGTTTAAAGGTGTAATGTTTAAGGCAAGCAATACCACCATAATTATGAGTGGAAGGTGAAGGATAACAAAAGAAAGACGCATAATGATGTGTTGAATTCCATGTTGTATTTACTATGAAGGAAAAAAACGTTATAATTATGTCCCAAAGTCGAAAGCAATGGCAATTTTTTTAAATGCACTAGCTGGTTATCATCAGTAAGTGGTAAACATATGTCTTTATTACAAATGCATTTTTAGTTGTTTTAGGCATATGGTCTGTGCTGTTTGTTCAAACCTTAGCAAGTAGCTCCCTTTAGGCGCTTTTAGCTTACCTAATGTGAGCATATCCGTTTTGCATAGTCAAAACAGTAAAGAAAGTTAAATAAATCGCAACTCAAGGTTCTGCCCCCAAAGCAACACCATTGTTTGATCTAATATATTAGGAAAAAATACTGTACACTGGAATTTTTAGATGAGTTTATAGAAGTGCATATGACACTGGTATGAATTATGTACGTATATAATTCATTTTTGAAATTTTTTTCAATTATGCTGCGATTTTCGCACATTTTTATATTTTAAAGCTTTGTTTCACTTTTTAATTTTTATACTAAAATAACTTACAGAGGGTTTACACGAAGTTCCTTTATTGCCTCCACGTAACATGTTTTGAATTTTAAAGCTCTTATTTCCACTGTAGGATCGTCATTGTTTGTTAATGCAAAATTTACATACTTCTCTACAAGTTTTTCGCACGTATTGAGCCAGTACTCTCTTGCTTCTTCATCTTTTAATAAGTCTAATGTATCAGGACTATATTTATCTGGCTCGAATAATATATGAGACAAGCCAAAATGTTCCATTTTGGATGGAATTAAAATGTAACTTATTAATTCAATGTTGATTATTTGCTAATAACTTATCCCATTGTCGTGCTTTATCACTATGCAAATATAATCTCCATATTATTTTATCTTATCTAGCTAATGACACCAGACGTGTTTTCAGACAAGCTTCGATTATTAAATATTCCATTCACCAATATTCAAAAAAAAACAACGAAGTGCACATAGAGTATAGATTAAGCCTAATTACCTTAGATAAAGAAATATACAGATCTGACATGAGAACCGTACACCCGTAACGGACTGTAATACAATGCATGAAAAAACAACGTTGCCATATTATGAAAGAAATTCCGCCGTAATAATTACTATTTTCATTCAATGTGAGTATCAGATAATATCTATTGGAATCTAAACTGTTCACAAATCATGTTTATAACAGAAGACCACAGTTTCTTTGGCCTAAAACATGACGATTTAACCATACATACATACATCTAAATTTGCTTAGTAATGCGCTAGAAGGCTTCAAAGAATAATGATTTTAATTCTTTCAAATACCTCTAAAAACCATTAATAAATTTTATTCATTTTTTTATCCCACAATCGTACTAATGAACTATATCTCTTAGTCAAAGAAACCCTTGTCTTAAAATATTAACAGGGTGCTCCCATACATGGGAAAGTGAAATTAAACACCTTTATAATCATTAACATTTTTCTGTATAGCTAATTTTATTACAAGTAGCAAGTGTTGTAATCTTGCAAAATTTTGAGTTGTCAAACAGTTAAGCCACAAAAAAATCTTTATATACAGGGTCTGTATATTGAGTAACAAGTCATCGTACATGAACTACCTCGACGTGGATGGGGAGCAATAAGATCCTGAGGAAAAATATCAAGTGGTCTCAGCTGTAAATTTACTTGCTCCGTCTTTGCCTCACAAATCTCACCTAAAACTAGAGACTGAGGGAACTCACACAGTTTGAAAAATAAAATAAAACATTTCTTTCTTTTCTTTTTACTAGATTATTTTAATAATGTACATTTAGATATTTTTACAGCTAGCTTTGATGAAAATTGCTGAAATTTGCTGAACGGCCCCCGCTAATGTTTCTCGGGCTACTGCCGATGAATTGGGTGAAGTCTCGGTTTGGGGTCGGCAAAATCTTGTTGACTTCAATCCCAATAAGACACAAGTTTGCGCCTTTACCGCTAAAAAAGATCCCTTCGTCGTAGATCTCCACTTCGAAAACACT
>DWTW01001164.1:0-13351 GCA_018246275.1 Papilio slateri | reverse complement strand
CCACTCCTCTGTCCATTAAAGGTAGGCAACGTATCTGCAACTCATTAGCCTGTTGCAGATGCCTATGGGTAGCGGTCTCATAACATCAGGTGGCCGCTTGCTCGTTTGCCACCTTTTTCCATAAAAAAAGCATTGTTATAATTGCAATATTTTGAAATATTTAATTGCAATATTAAACCACCATTATCCATAGGTGTGTCTTACGCGAAGCGAAAACTTCGCGACCATTTTTAAGAATATTGTGATCACTGTTGTGTCTGAGATTTAGCATGTTTAAAATGTCCGTAGAGGAGAAGCGTAGAATGCTAAAATTCATATGTGTATAATCCCTAAATTAAACAAAACTTCATGGATTATGATCAAATTTCGACCAGACGATCTCATGTAAAATAAAATCACAATACTAACAGTTTTGGCGCATGTGTCGGTAGCTATTTGCATGATATTTAGTTACCGTAAGTTCAAACAGCTGAAAACATCACACAAAACGTATTGTTATCTATCTCTTTCTCTATAAAAAAAACTGAGATGACAACATGTTGTATATGAATTTTTTCGGCAGTGTGAACTCAAGGTTATATCATGCTAGTTTTATTTCTGTTCTTTATGTAAACTCGAAACATATTTTTAATCTTACATCTATGTACATTTTTAATTCGTTCATCTATTAATTCCATTTCATCGTGGCTGGTCTCCGAGGCGCTGCCAGTTGCACGCTTTACATTACTGACTGCATTTAATTTCGCTATTTTTTTTCATGTCGGCGTATTTTATCGTGCTGTATCGTACGTTGCTTGTGTATTAATTATTTTAGTTTTAAAAACATTTTTTCATATCTTTAATCACAATTGAGTTGAACGATGGTAAAATGACTGGTCTTTTTGAAAGTTTCTTTGAAATAAGGTTTCGAATATAAAGCAGAACATAATATAACACATAGAACTTTTAATTCGGTTAATGCTGTAATAATTAAACCATCTTCAGATGTGTGGACCATCGGTGCTGTGCGCATTTATGTAGCATATATTTAGGATGTATGCAATTAATTAGTAATTCAACAGATTAATGATGCCTAGACAGCTATCTATATTGATGGTACCTCGGACCAGTCATCGCACCACTCAATTTTCTCATACATCATCGTTATATTAAAAGTTATATTAAATATGCAGCGGTCACAACTTCATATAAACTTCTGGCATACTATAGATGCATACATCTATAGTATGCCAGACGTTCACGATAAACTCTCCATCATTCGGTGAAAACATCTTTGCTCATAAGATAGTCATCTTGAAAAGTTACAAGGGAACTTCTTTTTAAGTTAAAAGTCTTGAAACGAAACGAGGCATTAATAAATTATAGAAAGTACCGTCTCCAGTCAGGTAACTTTAAAGTAATTAATTTAACAGAGGTATTAACAAGTTTCGCTCCGTAAGAGTTGATATACTTATTTTTCGTATTTTCGTTTTTAATTATTTTTATAGCTTTAATGATTAGACTAAATTTGAATCGACTATATATGGTTCAGTAAAACCAAAGTAACCGCCGTTGCTCGAAGAATACTAAGATTAAGCGGCAATCGGACGCATCACTTGCAGAACGAATGGCCGATGAGGCCGAAAGGTCCTAGAAGGTACGTAGTACGTAGGTAGTTCTCCTACAAGATGGACTGATGATCTGTTCATGGTTACGGGAGTCTACTGCATGAGGACGGCGGAGGACCGATTTTTATGGCGATCAATGGAAAAGGCCTAAGGCCAGCAGTGTACGACTATTGACTGAAATGAACGAACAAACGATACATCTGACCATTTTACCGGAGTAAAATGGTCGTAAGAGCTCTCATGTATTTTAACGTCAACAGAGAAGGACCCTTATCATAGAGAAATACCCTTATGATAACTATATGTATAGCATCTATTATGTTATACATTTAGTTCTATATCCAAGATACTTCATAAATATTATTACAAACACTTTAGTGTAAATTGTGTTAATTCCATACTATTGTTTTAGAGCTTTTATGTAACAAGTCAAGTTTAAGTTATCGATAGCAACATGAAATCAAGTAAATAATGATCCTTTGTTACTTAGAAACATACTTCCAAGAGATAACATTCAAAGTTCCGCAGTCCTCTTTGTTCTAACTCCACCTGAACAGACGCATCGGCAACTTGGCTAACAAGGATTGAATTAAAATTAATTCGAGCTTACGTTGACCAAGCTGAGTTTCTTAGTTGAAATTACTTAGTATTCTTGGTACAGATAACTTTGTAAATGTCGAGAATAGTGTCGGATCAAAGTTGGATTTTAATTTTTTTAATTGTTTATTACAGATTTTTATTGTTAACGTGTAATATAGATATTCACCGTGGCGATGCTAGCCAAGCTAACTGAAACTACACTGAATTGGATGCTGATTTAATCTGTTTTTAAAACAAAAACAATAAGAAAGATACTCTTTTCAAGGTCCAACCCAGGACTTTTAGGTGTTAGCCGTGACAAGCATACATTTTATATTGTGAAAAGGGAGAGCCCTTTTCATTATTTGATTAATTATTTAAATTTGTAAATTAAGACCACCTCATATCCTATACCCGTGCGAATGTAACAAAATACACAGTGCCATGTGTGCGCCACGTAAAAATGAAACCAGGGGTAAACATAACGTTCACTTCTCACGCGACTGTTTTAACTCTATCCGTATCATTAAAAAAAAAACAGTTTTTAAATATTCAACGTACAAGCGCAGCTTGTTTTTCACTATTTAAAGTTATAGATGATTAGAATAACCGATAACCACCTATAATTATGAACCATACAAATAGCTTTTAAGAGTAGAGTTTTTAGAAAAACTGTAATAAAATCGTGATAGAATTTAAAATCATCGCTGTTGATAATTTAAAGCGTAGCATACTAGAGTTTAGCTGAGAGTTATTATGACATTATAGGATTTCGTGGTACCTACAGGTCTAAAACCATTCAAACAAAATATTACGTACGTATGACAGTGGTATAACCCGCTGCAGTAACATCTGCTGCATGAATGGGCCGCTTCGACCGGTGAATTACCACGACGTCACAGAAGACAGTGTACCGCCCAACCAATTAAAAATTACGTTGGACGCTAGAAGCAACGAAATGCATAAATTTAATGTCCAATGGAAAGCAACAAAAGATTGAAGAAATAAATGCAACGAAGAAAAACAATAGAAAGGTTAAAAGAATAGAAACAAGTCATAAAAATAGGTTTGAAACAATTAGCAAATATTAATTTCGTGTATAAATTTATCTTAATACGGGATCAAAACAATATGGATATGTAACCTCCGCCTACGCCGGTCAGAGTAAGAAGCGCGATGGTGGCTAATACGCACACCGATCACTAATTGGTCCTAAATAAATCTCCGGGCGACTGACACGGGTAACGTAGTCGACGCCGGCGCAGCTCGAGGCGCCCCCGTCCCCCGCGCGTCAGCAACCGCCTTCCGAACGTTCGAGAAATATCGTTATAATTTAAATTATTTGTAAAATATTTAACTTCGTTTTAACAGGCGTGCAATAGTAAGTAAATCACTTATATTTCTACATTTCGTCTGATGAGTGAAGTGCCAGAGGTCCGATTCCTGACCGCTTCTGCCTTCCATCCTTTTCAAATAAGAAAGGGATGGGAAGGGGAAGAGGATGAAAGACGAGGGCATGGATGGTAAAATGAATTATTCGTTTCCTCTCTATCCCCTACTCTGTCCATTAAAGGTAGGCAACGTATCTGCAACTTATTTACTTGTTGCCGATGCCTATTGGTAGCAGTCACTTGATATCAGGTGAACCGCTTGCTCGTCGCCTCCTTCTATAAAAAGATCGTATGGTTTAAATCAATATGACACAACAATCAGTTATACTGTATAAACCACTGAAGAAGATTTTAAGATTCGGATCTAAGATCAAGATTAAAGTCACAAGAACAAGTCTAACCAGCGTTAGATTGTAAAAGCTTTAATCTGCGACCATTGCTTCTTGAAGTCGTATTTATTAAAAACAATGTAAACAACGCACCCTCATAAAAGTAATGAAAAGCGTTGCTGTACGTAGCCCGCGCCCAGCGGCCTTTAAATAGGGTTATTTATGAGGTCGTTTACATGTAAAAGTCGCTATAAATTATTACGATTACTATCTACGGAACTACTTATTTATAGTAATTTTAAAAGGATATTCTATTTCTCAACAGCACATGTTGTTTTGTTCTTGAAAAGGTTTACTTAGTAAATTTGTGTAAAAATAATTAATCACATCACCATATTAGCTACGAACTCCGGGAAAGACTAAGAATCTAATGATAGCTTGCTCTTCAAAATCAGTCCAGCCGTTGAGGCTATAGGAGGATTTCACTGAATGTAAGAAATTGTCTTTTACTCCAAACAGTTTATTAGTATAGCGATCCATACATACGTGTTGTTAGGAGCTTTTGTGTAGAGGTAGTCATGCATTCGCCTCTAACGTTTTCCGTTCACAGCGCAGTACGTGTACAGCCTGCTACAGCGTCTGAACGTGTTTAAACTTTCATTTGAAATACACCTTTCAACGAAATGTTTATTCTCACCGTTCGATTTCATAGCGCCTTTAAAATAAATAAAATTCAACAACAAAGTCGTAAGTCGCAACATGTGGCCCTAGCGACTGTTAGGGTTGAACATTCCGTTTTATAGCGTTTGTTTCGTATTTAATAAATGTTTACTTATTGCTGCGAACGGTAATTTCTCCGATTTAATAGCGAGCCCTAATTAAAATAAAAAAGCAATGTGCGTTCCTTTGCTTAGTATGCTGTAACATAAAACTTAATTTCACTTGATTTTGTTTCACCGTCTCGAGCATGGCTGTTTTTACTTGAAGTATTGAAATTAAATTTTGTTTCATTTGTAACTCTTCTAAGTTATTGCCGGTCTTGCTTCATATATTCTAAAAAGCATTAGATTTTAATGTCGCGGCAAGCATTTGTAGTACTCGTATGCTGTTGTAATCAATGAGCGAGTTTGATCATTTAAGATTGGTTCAGTTTTAGCTTGACTGTTGCTAGCTCCGTTAAAAAAAGCTTAATGTTTATGAAGAAAATATCTCGATCCCTTCAGAGCTATTATAAAAAGTTGCAATATTTATTTTCTCCGACATGACGCTTTTCTTATATCCGTAAAGTACTAAAACTAGGCGCCAGGGCACTGGGCAATTACGACTCATCTCTTATAAACGTGAACAACTTGTACATCGTAGTGATTTTTATTTGTATAAATAGTAATTCTAACCAGAAAATATGTAAACATATTGCTCCGGAAAAAATATAGTAAATTAAATTAATAACTTACATTTTCCACGGGCTGGCATAAAAATAACTTCGGCTTGGGCTGGTTCTATGTGTGTATCAGTATTCACCTAAAATTGCCCAAAAGCGCAAACCAAGTTTTAGTTAAAAATTTCACACATAATCAAATGTTATCAATATTATCAATATTCACTATGTTACGCCAATTAATGAAACGGCTGGTATTTTTTACAATCGCAAAAAAAAAACTAATACAGCTTACCGTTCAAAATTTTATCTAGTTTTTTATCTATAGTATTTTATCTATATATAGTGTCTACCACTGAGAGAGCAACGCAGGGGTAATGTTGCATGAATTTTCCAACTCCTCCGGAAAGTGTCACCACCTCTCAGAATACCTGCGAGAGGAAAATATTTTTAATATTACATTTCATTTGTTGAATAACGTATACTCGAAAGTTCATCCCTTCCTATTTCTTTCCATTGTCTTTTGTCTGATATATCCTCTTCTCGTTTCTGGATAAAGGCAAGCAACCACATGCCTCTTGCTTACGACTGTTCTGGCTTTATAAATCACCGTTTCGCTCGTTTGCTTCTACAATTGCAGAAGTTACTAAAAACTGTTCAATGATGCCATCTAATTCATATTCGTTTAAGTAACTTTTTCTTTTCATTTGAACGTTAGCACTCAATGCGACCAACTTCCTTTACTTTTATATAGAGAAAAATGTCGAACAACCTTGAGTGCAACACTCTTGGTCGTTGAATTGCAATCGTCTGAAAGCTTTCAACGATGGTTTGGATGTATCGATAATTTTAATTTAGACTTCTCTCGTTCATTTTAAAATCATATTTTAGAAACTCAGGAAATTGATATTTGTAAGGTTCTATGTTCTAAATCGTAGTGTTCTAAATTTGTATGCAAATTATTATTCATTTTAAATCTTTTTTTTATGAATGGCAATGGAATATGGAATGGAAAAATTAAATGTTTATAAATAAAAACTATTCCGATAATAAAACAAAGCACCTGTACTTGTAATTATTTACTAAAATATAAAGCTAAGTTTTCAATCACTTTGATCTACTGACAAAGGTTTACAACTACTAAGAAGAAAATCATACAAATTGCTGCTTTTAAGACTACTAAAAAGATAACAATAAAAGATCTATGTAAATATGTAACAGATTTCTTTCTGTTAATCTGGCCTGATATAATACTTAACAAAATGTGAAAAAATGAAAAGCTTTGAGACCACAAAATAACGTATCTACTCTGATCATAAGGTGCAATAAGCCGCAAACTGATTTTCAATGTAACTCGTGACATGTCTTATATGACAGTGCCCTTTGTCAATATCTCTTCTATAAGTCCGTCATCATTATCATTAACCATTCAATAAATACCTCTGGTAAATATTCTTCAAATGGATGGTCTATATATAAATATTTCTTCTACCCGTGTTCAGTGAAATAGAAATAGTTTATTTATTTTATTATATTATAGTTTATTTGTTTCCTAGAATATACATATAAACAATTAATTCAAATGCTGGGACATCCTTTTAAGTATATATTTACATATACTTGTGACAGGATGCCCCGTTCTTCCGCATCTGCGACTCATTTGCTTGTTGCGGATGCCTATAGGTAGCGGTCACTTAACATCAGGTGACCCGCTTGCTCCTTTGCCACCTAATTCCATAAAAAAAATGTGACTGAACTCTAAACTAAACTTCTAGACTGAATTTGATGATTTGTTTATGTGTGTTTGAATGAATCCCGGGATGTTAAGATAGGTTATTACAGGTAGGTGGTGGTAATGAGAAAACGTTAGCCGCTAATAGCAGGCAAGTTAACGTTCATGCAAGACAACGTGTATGTACTAGGTCCACTAGTAGTTTATGTAAAATATAAAAGAATATCGCAACGAGATACCATCAGAAAGGTATAAAGAGAACTGTAGGTAGAGATTGTCATAGTTTACTTTTGTTAAGATCGTACCAGAATCTATGTACACCCTGTACTCGCATAACAGGCGTCAGTTTTAACGATAATATTTATTTATGTTGTGTGAGAAATGCCCGTGGAAATATCTTCCACAAACAAAGAGGTGCGGCGGCCGATTTTCTCTTAATTTGCATAAAACGGTTTTTATTCATGTAATGCGTGTGCACGTTTTACAAACTTTATTTAAATTCAGTAATAATTAATGCTCGTATAAATCTTCCTTTTTAAAAGCTTTATCGAAAATTATTGCCGTAGACCCAGTTTCAATTACATGCCGTATTTTGTACGAACTTATATTATTGAATCGGCAACGATCATTTTCTATGTTATCAACATTCATACTCTAAGCAAACATTTTCGTGCTTTTATGATTTCCTTTCAAATCTTCTAATTAGCCACTGACTTGTGTGAATATTTTTTTTAATCTCCCAATCTTTTGATGATTTAACTACATCTTTTAACAATCTTATCTCCACTCATCAGCCAAACCCGCGAATATTACCTGGGTATCCAATCTTCTTGTACATTAATTACATCACCCCTGTTAGGAACCCAAACAAAATTATTCAAAAGTGTATTTTTTTAGTACAACAAGAAATAGAATTTCAAGAAAAAGAAATGAAGTCATGAAGCAATCTTCTCAAGAACTAATAAACGCAAAGACAAATTCCCTACATAATTCCCGCTACAAGTACAATTTTAAAGTACAATGGAAAGTTCTGGAAACAACGCCGCTGTGCCATCAGTCTCCCGGCCGGCGTCACGTTCCGCGTTTTATTGCTACTTCCAAAGCTCCCGCTGAAGTCTCTTATTTGTTAACAATATACGAGAACCTTGCTCTCTGAGTCTCTCTTACTGAAAAATTGGGTTGCGACTTTTTTAACTATTTTGATTCTGCACTTTATGTAATTTCATTGCTGTCGGCATCGGGGTTTAATTTCAGATTGTTTGTTAAAAGTGAAACTTCTTGGATCACTTGGATGAAACTAGAAACATAAATATATTAATTATATTATCTTATATCACTCACAAGAGTGTGAGTAGCCACCGGACCATGCTAACACGTGAATATCCGTTTGTTGTATTGTAACATGGGAGTTTCTTTTGGTCCAGTAAACTGCATATGGCGCACATCAAATCCGTAGGTAACACACACATTCACTTTGACATAAAATCTCAAACCTTTGCATGAGAAATCTCAAATATTACAAATGCATGTATCCACAGTGTTATCTGTCTCAACACACAGATAAAATGTTTAAGCTAGTTTTGAACAAAACAATTAATCAGTCCATATTTTGGTTAAACAAAAGATAAGAAAGCTGTAACACGATTAAACGTTATCTGATTAAATACTTTAACAGCTGTACTCGATAAGAAATAAATTTAATGAGGGCTAAATTTATTATTACAATAATAAAGCCCTTTCGGGGTTATGATTACAAGAGCAGTAATATCAGTGTAAAGCTGTAGAAACTAGCGCACAACGCCCGCTAAATACTAACACGCGAGAATAAAATAAAGTAAAACTCGTTAAGAACTTGTTAAATATAGGACCGTGTGTACAAAGTTTCTGTTGGAACGCTCCAAGTTTACGATAATGGGCCCTTATCGGGGGCCAATCTGTACTTTCCATCGAAATTCTCTTTCGTTGGCACACAATTAGCTCTGATAGCTTTTTGTACCACGTCATGCCTACGAGGACTTTCAGAGCGTTCGTTACTGACATCGCAATTGATACTAAGATAAAGTACTAATTTACAAAATGCCCGACGAAATACGAATACCCTACTTAGTAACCGGGGACAAAACCTTTGAAGGATATCCTGCTATGTTGGGGGATGACAGATTTGTAGGTTATAAGACTGTCGCTAAAAAACCAAATGGCCATCTTCACGACAGTATAGTTGTTGATTCGATTTGTCAGAGTGCGGTATATGGTACAGCGGTGGTATATCCTATAGCGGGTAGTGGTAAAAAAAATATAACGATAATCATGAATACGTTATCTATAAAGTGAATATGTTGTTGTAATATAGGTTAGTACGATTTTGTTACAAGTACAAATTGAGGCTATGTTTATTTTCAACTCGACTTTATACATGACGCGTGTAGTTCTTGGCTTATGGCTTCTCTAAACATAACAATGGTTTAAATGATAACACCATAACACGAGTTTGGCGTAGTCCTTAATTATTTCAAGGGCTTCTTTCTACGCAATGTTTAGGTTGTTTCAATCCAATACGAAAACTAAATCAATCATAGTGCTGATTTTTACTGTTATTTTTTTGGATGTCAGAAATGTAAATAATCAAGTAGGGTCTCAATTACATCTGATTATACAATGGCTTGAAACTTATCTTAGTAATAAGCAGTAAAATAATATTTTTTTTGTAAAGTATTAATTATTATAAAACCGTTAATAGTTAGTTTCTTATCTTTTTGTTGTTTGGAAATATTGAGAAATGAATAGTAAATCAAAAAAGAATATTTCAAATTTAATTAAAACTCCAATAACGTTTCAAAAATATTTTCGGGGCTTGTTTTTTTTATTGAAGAATGTTGAAGAAATTGAAAGAAAGAGCGTCACGAAATTCGAAAAAAAATAATAATGAGCCAATTATCGTACATTATGTACAGGCAGGCTTTACTTCGTGATTTTTATGCTGTACCTTAAACACATTCACAGCCGGCATTTTTATGTTAATAGCACTTAATCACAGAATGAATGTTTGCGTGTTGTTTTGTGAAATGACTTAATTCCATTCGAGGGCTGGTGCTGATGCCGTTTTTAACGTTTATAAACAATACATTGTACCTAAGTGGAAAATGTATTCCGTGCAGTCTCGAATAGAATGCAATTCATTTTGTATAGAATGCTTTTTGTACCTTCATACACTAGAATCACGTAGTTAATTGTTTTTGTATGTACATGTATTTAATGACGCAATCAAACACACACGTACCCACGCAAATATTTACCCAATGTTCGTAGGCAATCAGATTCAACTGCTCTCAACAAACAAAGGCCTTCCTAAAGATTGTTACAAATATCGGCTCGTTTTCTTATTCATGGACTCCAGCAACCTTGGATCGTCTGTCCGTCTCCTGCGAGATGAAATACAATGGTAAGTTATACTGTTTTTAAAGCACATTCCCTCCAGAATATAGTCATTTGATATAAGAAGTTATATTATATGAGCAATGTCAGCTTTGCCCTACTTCGGATTGTAATTCTTATTCTTCGATTAATATTTTTTTCGATTTCGCACAGAGGCTTCGTGCATTATTCTTTCCATTTCCATTAGAATGACCTTGACCCTGTGTATAAGGCACAATGTAAGTAACTATGTCTCAATACTGTCGACATCACTGCCATCGAACACCGGTCAAGGAATATTTGATCGTATTCTTGTTAATAAACGAAATATTTTTATTATTATTTAAATGTTTATTTGTGACTACTGAAATGACGGATGATAGATGTATTTGGACGACAAAAAAATGTTGTACCGACCCCACGGAAAGGGGACATAGCAGTGGGATGTATTTAAAAGTTCCCTAAATTTAATAACTGAACAAGATATGCAAGTTATGAGTTTATGTACATTACATATACTAAACCATTTGAGCTAGAGATAAGACAACATTCTAGGGAAACGAAATCATACAGTTTCTAACAAACAAATATCTAATAAATTACAACAATAACCGTTTGCAGTGTAGGAAACTATTCGCGATAGTGTTTTGTTCCAGAAAGGTAATATCTGCGAGATATTTAAGAGACAGTAATATGTACATCCATGTATTGTAATTCACATTTATTGTACTGCTTTTCTCTTCTGTTTTGTCGATTTCGTAATTGTTAGAGAACAACATAGGAAAATAAGAACTTCTTTGTTATTCGAGAAAAGAATGTTGAATAGATACCTACTAAATATCTTATAACTTGCTCACAGTGCTATTTGTTATTAAGCTATATTCTAAATTCCTCTCTTTTTGGAAAACGCTGAATATTTCTGCCCATACTTTAATAATTCTCCTCTTTGTTTATAAATTAAAAAAAAAAACTCCTCTTTATAAATTCACTCAACTGTCGTGGCCAGAGTTTTGTAACGGCATTACTTATTTCCTGTAATATTATGTTAAACTTAATGTCTTCACTACTTTTTTCGATGTGTTTATCCTATTGACTTGGCTTGTAAAATCTGATCATAATAAATAGCAATATTTCCCACATATGGACGGCGGCGTCGGAGGCAATGGCGGCGCGAATCTGTTTTCTCCCAATGATTTGTCTTCTGAACGTTCCAAATCTCTGGGTGTCTGCCAAATGTGATACTTATACATATTCTGTATTTCGTATCACTCCGCCTTATGGGGACTTGAAATAAATCTCAAAATCGCTTGTATCATATGTAAAAGTTCAGTTGATAGGGGATATAACTTGAATACTCTGGGTCTTCAAGGCCAGTGGCAGACGACGGACTCGAGTGTCTCTTCCGATCTTTCTAGGTAAGTATTATTTTATTATTGTCGAAATAATTATCCGTATATGTTTGTTGTTGTTCTATTTATTTAATATGGTTTAATTAGTGGTTATAAGGGTAGAGGAAGACCGAAGAAAGTGTGGATGGATTGTGTGAAAGATGACATGTGTAAGAAGAGTGTGAATTCAGATATGACGGCTGATAGAGGGATATGGAAGAGAAGTAAAGACTGTGCCGACCCCACATACCTGGGAAAAGGGCAAGAAGAAGAAGAAGAAGGTTTTATTAGTGACGTCAGAACAATATAAACCTTGTCGAATACAAGTGAAGGCCGTACTTGAGAAGCAAAATGTTAGTAAATATCTGTCTATATTTTGTGTTCTTAATAATAGAGCAAGACGTCGTGTTAGGAAATGTGAATTGAATCCAATATTTTTAGGAGCTACGTTTTTAACATAACTGAATTCACAAAAATATTGAGAATTAAAAAATTTAAGCTGGTTAAGGAGCACCAACGAATTTGTTTGTGTGAGCAACAAGACAAATTTGTGATAAGCCTGACTACCCTATTCTGTGACATGGCTGCGTGTACATGTTAACGTAGGCAGCATGAGTACGGGCAAATATTTAAATTAATTAAAAAAAATATTAATTTACAAGTGGTAGAGCCCGCAACAAGTCATCTATTGCACGAATGGGCCGGCTCGACCGGTGAAATACCACGATCTGACAGAAGACAGTCGTGAAGTAGAGACACGCTTCTGCGTTTTGCCTGACGAGTGAGGTGCCAGTTGCCCAATTTCAGTCCTCTTCTCCTTCCCACCCTGTCCAATTTCATTTCCTTATTAGGAAATGAGATTGGACAGGGAGATGAGGATTGGACAGGGAGAGGATGAATAGGATAAAGAAATATACTTTTTTCTGACTATCTCCTCCTCTGTCCATTAATGGTAGGCAATGCATACAACTCCTTTGCTTTTTACGGATGCCTATGGGTAGCGGCACACTTATTATGTCAGGTGAACTGCTTGCTCGTTTGCCACCATCTCCCATAAAAAAAAATACTGTTACCATTATAAACAAAGTCCGAAATAAACGAATGTTATTTATTTATTTTTTATGATTTAACACTGTATGAAAGTCATTTGAAATTTCTTCTAAATATTTAAGGCATTTCAGTTGAAATGCAGCTTTATTAAAATTTAGCTTCCCCGTCGAGAGAAAATAGCCCGCATTCATAATTTATTCTGCGGTATATAATTCGACCGGATTTTGTAACAAATGTGCCAACATAATGTTTAGAACCCGTCTAAAATATCCGATCGTAGGATTTTTATCACGTAGTTTGAAATAATATCCAATGCTTATAATGATAAAGCTCAAATTTCAACTGTAAGAACAGTAAGCATCGATTTGTGTTGAAATCCTTATTTTTTCCTATGGAAGGATTCACATTTTTCACAATTACTCGGACGTTTTCACGTTAATCTGTCTTCTTTGTCTCACGGTTCAATTTAATTTGCGAAACAAATTG
>DWTW01001163.1:0-13351 GCA_018246275.1 Papilio slateri | reverse complement strand
ACAATCCTGCTTGTAGCGCGCAGCTAATTTGCAGGATTGACCAAACCAAGGCCGAGAACTGCCCCCGATGGGCACAACAGATGATGGAATAAAAAGTTCCATCCCCTGAAGCACCACCTCGGTAACAGAATCGGCAACGGCGTCGGGATCATCCAGCTCGAAGCAAACTCGCTCCCATGGGTAGGATGCAAAAAAGGACCGCATTTCATCCCAGTCTGCCGACCTGTAGTGCCACACTCGGCGATGGCCATTCAGTTTGAACCGTGGGTGACACGAGATAAGCACTGTAGTCCGGATTAGGCAGTGGTCCGACGAGCCCAAGGCGGCGTCGACGGAAACTTTATCCGGATGTGAGGTCAGCAAAAGGTCCAGCAGGGAAGGTTGATTGAGGTATGATTTTCTACATCTGGGATTCGCGTGAGCGTAGTAACCAGTTGCGTTAGATCATATGACAAGGCAAAGTCGTGGACAGATCTCCTCACGTGATCGGTGGTACGAGATCCAAGCCATTCGACATGGTGGGCGTTGAAGTCGCCAATTCCACGATTTCGGCTGAGGGGATCTGTGCCCGTTTGGACATGTTCCATGAGTCGGTCTGTTTCAGCATTACCGCTATGGGACATATAGACACACAAGCTTCAGCTAGAAGGTTGAGTTAGAATTGTGAAAGACTGTTAGTTAAATTTGTTTACAAAGCTTACTTAGAAGCTACTGTACAAAAAATAATAATAACTTTTTAGCATACTTCTTCACGTATACATAACAACAAGATATATCGATGTGAACTCACTCGCCATGAGAGAGAGGACTTCGCGCCTTGACTGGGGCGTGGTCGATGCTGGAGCTGCTGCTACAGGGCAGCACCACGCTCAGCCGCGGCAGAGAGTGAGGAGGGTGTTCGCTGAAACAGATATAACACAATTAATATGTTGCCCTTTCTTAATCTAGCCCCTTGTGATGAATAAATATATAAATAAAAGAATTCGCATTTATATTTTGACGCAATAGGTAGCCGACTTGCACTGACTTGAAAAACGTTTTAAGTTTTTTTTTTTCAGATCGAAAAAGGTAATACTTAATAATTTTAACATAATCGGTCAAACTTATTTCATAATCGTCGTTTGAAAACACAGAAGCAATAAACTGCATTGATGGTGTCTTTCAATGTACTGAGCATTTAATACTTAAGAAATTGTTATCTTAAGTTTGAAAAAGAAATTGATTAATTTCGAATTAAATACGTACCGTGGTCTCTAATCTCTTATGTCAGTATCGGCAATGAGCTAATTTAAATTATTATTACCCCGAGAGTTAGGATACTTACCAGTAATTAACTGTTTAGATTCAATTAAACAAACAAATGGAACTAATATTGACCTCTCAGTCTATTATAATTACGACTGTATTTGCTAACATCGGTAAATGTTCAATTTGTTTGAACAGAAGATGATAACTGTCTGTACTACAGCACGCATCTGCTATACGACAGATGATTATATTGGAGGAGATAATCTAGTATAGTATAAGAAAAAATGTGAAGGTGCGACACATTTAAGTGTCTAACTCTCAGGTTTATTGCCTCGGCTTAGAACCCACGCGAGGCAACAACTTGGTACTACTTAACCGCTAGACTACGGAGTCGTCGCCAAGAATATGACAACGGTATTCTATTATCTTGTAATGTTACGCAATATAATTGCGCAATGTATCGCATTTTAAGGCAATCAATAAATTAAATGTATCGCATTTTAAAGCAATCAAGTAACTATGATGTAGAATGTCGATTTCCAACTGCAGTTAATATTTTTTTGTAAATATCTCAAAATATGAAACAAAAAATTGTTTAATATCATGGCGTGGTTAGGTATAGTAAGATTTATGTAAAACTTAAATAGAAAAAACTGTAGTCATACACTAAAACCACTGAAAAACAGCGGTAGACTAAATTTAAAGATGAAATCGTCTCGGGGTAAGATTACAAGTCAACTTGTTTTTGTTTGATGAGCGCTTATCGACTAATAGCGTGCTTAATGAAGCCTCGCCGACTCACCTTTCATCCTCAGGCACGGCGAGCAGAGGCTCACTCCGCTCGCGCCACTCCTTCGCTGCGTTCTGATTGGATTTCTCTTTATTTTTCATCATCAAAATATGTCCTGGGGCAAATTTTTATTACGCCGTAATAGGAAGCACTTTAATCACATGCCCTCTGCGAACCAATTACCGTCATCGATTTTAAAATCTTGCCCGGTCTTTATTCAAATTGTCGTGTTTAAATTCACACATGTTAATACTTCTAAAGCAAGTCATGCACTGTATGTGGTGACATTGGTGTGAACGACATACGAGGGTACATATGTGTGTAAATAATTAGTTATTGGTAATTGTAACGAGGTACAGTTTGCCTCAAAGGAAGGTCTACAGTCTATCTACAGGCGAAATGAAAAATGTAATTTTTTTTGGCGAATTTCTGGCTACGAATTACTTATAATTAAATAAATTTCTGGGAGAAGTAAATTTTTTTTATTAATAGTGCACAAAACAGGTATTTCTATAAACGATATATTTTGATTTATAAGAAAAAAATTGCGTTGCGTACAAAAAGAAAAGTACTAAATAAACTTTTTCCAAAAATTGTTAAAAAATCCCAAAAATCACGTTCGGACTAAAGCTGAATTTGAATCGAAGGGGACCGCTTGGCACTTAGAAATTGTAGCATAGGCCTTCCCCAACGGTCGTCACGATGATTGGTTTCTTGTTGTCCACATCCAGTGGACTTAACCAAACCTTAACCTTCACCAAATCGTCGGTCTGTCTAATGAGAAGTATATTTAAACTTTGTCGCCTTGTACATGTTTGGCATTATAAAAGCTTTAAATTTTATTGACTGAACTTCCTAGAAGTAATAATGAATATCAATAAAAATCATTTATATTGCCGTAATATATTGCCGCTGTAAGCTAACGGCGTAGGGCAGGGCGCAAAGACGTTGTCCTTACGGGTATATAATTAGCGCTAGTGGTGTCACTTTCAGACGGCCGTCCTAACGAGCCATATGCACCCCTCCCCCACTCCCTCCACTTCTTATCTCCCAGCACTACGCGATTAATTAAACATCTACCTCTAAATGATCCTGTGACTTACCGCTTGCACCTTATTTCTGCTCCGGTATTAAATTCTGTTATAAATATAAAATGTTATTGGACGTTCCGTCTGCGCGTAACTCTGTTTACTTTTTTAATCTTGAGTCATTACGCAGCGCCTTGCCGCGTGACGTTTACCTTACATTAGCTTGCTGACTCGTTTATTTATTACAAGTTTAAATACGGAATAAATATCACAAGGTTTTTTCTTTACAATGGTGAATCAAAATAGCGAGCAGCGTACCTCGTGAACACCCAGATCCATTTAGTTAGCAATTATTTGTCAAAGTCTAAAGGTTAAGTTTTAGATTTATTGTTATGTGTCAATGTCTGAAGGTTAAGCTTCGGATGATATACGTGTCCGGGGTAAACACGCGTATCTCAATGCTTGTTCTCACCCTCCGAGGTTTACTAGTTCACTATGGAATACAAGAAATAGTTAATAAAAAAAAAACAAAAACACCTGACTGACTGTATGATTATTGACATGACGCCTTACCGTGAGTTTACACTGCCGAAAACATTCAGCTAAAACATGTCGTTTTTTTATATAGAGAAGGAGAGAGATACCAACATATTTTATATGATGCTTTTTAGCAGTGTAAACTGTTTACTTCAACTATATGGGTTTAATGCTGACGTCACACGCGCTATGACACATCCGGGGCGGAATACAAATCTGACACCTCACTCTTCTAAATCAGTCAAGTCGCTTAGGCAACATACATTACATATATACCCTCGAAAAACATTACTCTCCTTCTCGGTCAGTCGGTCGGTCAAAAATATAGAAAACTGGCAAAAGCATACTCTTCAGTATTTGTATGTCAAATGGCTTTCGCAACATCTAACTAGAAAAGGACGGCGGCAGTGTGGTAGCGGAGGTTGTAAGGGCTGAGGCATGGGTGTAATATGCAATTAGATCGGATAAGCATTAAATATAAAAACTACGAAAATGAACTGAAATACATTTATAGAAAAGATTTTTAGTCTGTACAAACAAATAATTTGCTCCAAAGTGAATAATATCCCATGACCACTGAAGAAATAGGATATGTATTTTAATGGGTAGGTTAAGTAAATATGTATATTGTGATGTTAAAACAGTTATTATTAAATATGATTACTTCGTCGTAAGTGAATAGCAAAACCCCATAAACAAAATAACTCTAAAACAAATCTAAAATGTTGTATTGTCTGTTAAAATTTCCGAACGTGATGAGGCATTTACCGCATTGAATACTAAACCTTTGTCACGAACTAACGGCCGACCAACAATACTTCGCTAATTGCGTTTACTTTAAAACGATACTATTGTTTTCGTACACTAACCGTCGAGTTGCGTAGCTCCCGCGATACTGAATTATGTTTCCTTTGAGAAGTATTCATATAGCTCACTTCCTAAAACCAGGCTTTTTTATGTAAGACGGAAGAAAACAGTAAGTAAACCTGATGTCAAGTGGACACTTCTTACTTCACACTGACTAGCAACCCGTTCCAGCTTCGCCCGGGTAGAAAAATAGACAAATAAAAAATATCGCCTTGGTTACTCGCTAATGGAAGAGCTTTCTAAGGGTGAAAGAATTTCTTAAATCAGTTCAATAGTTTCTGAGTTTATCCGGAACAAACAATCAAATCTTTTCTCTTTTTAATATTTATTCTTAAAAGGATTAGGATAGGCAATTATTAATTTATTATTAACTCTCATCTCACTGAGCAGAAAAATAAGTTAGAAGTATGAATACTTGTATTTCACTACTGTGCACATTCATGCCACAGCTGCTGATGTTGGATCTACCACCGTTGCATATGATCATGTGCAAAACTAATTTTTTCTTCTTTATTTAATAATATGTTACGTTGTGTAATGATTACGCAGAAGTGCAATTTTTTTAAACATGTTGAACATAATAAAAAAATGTTTTATTCTGAAGGACTATAACAATTTTCGACAAGTTTAAGGGACATGGTACGTCTCTGAATAAACAGATGCCAATATAATGATAGTGTAATTATACTGCCTGCATACATGGAATAATAATTTTAAATCAATGTAAAAGCCTTATACGAATGAAGTAGTACATTATTACGAGTATGAGTCAACATGTTGCATTTTATTTTTTTAAATCTAAAAAGATGACTGTCATTTTCTAAACTATTACTAGATGGCGCTACATGTTACGTTATCAGTAACAAGCTCTACTATGTAAGATATCATGGTTTCCTTTGATTATTTTATTTTTAGAAAATTCACTTTGCTCCATAAATAAAACCCTTTTTCCTTATAATAGTAAATTTATTTGTAAGTTTCGACATGGGAATAAATTTCAACTAGTACATTTACTCGCCGCTATTGTATGAGATCTATTTTGTAAAGTACGTTAATTGGTGACTGCGGATGCTTTTAAGTAGTTTTTAATTCCGAAGTTAGGTGTATAATCTGATGAAATAAACAAATATAAAATGTTAAGTCTTTTTTTATACTATAAGGTGGCGAACGAGCAAGCGGCCACCCGAATTCGCCGAAACAGCGAAGCGAGAGCAGCCCATAGACATCCGCAATCGCAGATGCGATGCCTACCTTTAATCGACGGAGGAGGAGACGCACAGAACGAGCATATTTCCCCAGCCTATATGTCCCCTCCTCTGCCAAGTCCACTCCCCCTTCCCATCCTTTCCTTATAAGAAAAGGAAGGGAAGGGAAAGGGGACTAAAATTAGGCCATTTCTACTAAGGAAAGGATGGGAAAGGAAAGTGGATTGGACGGGGAGGGGATTGATCGGAAAAGGAAATATCGTTTTTTCTCTCTGTCCCCTCCTCTGTCCTTTAATTTAAAGGTAGGTAACGCATCTGTAACTTATTTACTTGTTGCAGATGTCTATGGGTAGCGGTCACTTAATATTAGGTGAACCACTAGCTCGTTTGCCACCTTCTTCCATAAAAAAATAGTCAAATAGAGAAATTTCGTGAGTACCTAATGTTTAAATTTAGTTTTTTTTTTCAGATAATTTTAATTCCTCATAATATATTGCTATTTATATTTCATATGTAAAATCTAGTAAATATTTTTGTAAAGACTGGAACTGTCACTCGTTCAACTTATAGTGATATATATTAAGTTGCTTACGCATTGATGAAAAGTTAGGGGTTAATTTTCCCATTTAGAAAAATGTAGAAGAAAAAGTTTCAATAAAAAGAATTATGTAAAATATATTTTTATTTGTCCGTATTGCATTAAAATCATTACCAGTGTTAAAACACCTTGTTGTCATCTTACATCAAACATTTAAATAAATTGGTTTGTTCTTGAAGCAGTTCTTCCATATTTCGAAGAGGCAGATAGTTGAATGGAACCGGTAGAAGATGGCCAGCGGCATCGACACATGCGTTATTATTGTCCAAGCCCACGGACCGTAAAAAGCCAAGTGTGCAGGTCGGAATTCCGCTCGATTCTAAAAAACAAATAGTTATTATATATAATGATATAGACAAACAATAAGGACTAAATCAATATATACCACCAGTAAAGCAATACATGTACTGAAGGCTTACAACCTACCACTCACGTGATACTCGGTAAGCCTTTCGCTAGTTTTATCATGCATCTTTGTGGCGAATATTAAAACTAAATAATGAAGATAGAAATAAATATTCATCTAGGAATAGTGAATTATAACCCTTCTCTGTATTCCATTTAAAAGAGAGTATATGCTTTTTATAGGCAGGTAGTATATTAAAATAGATACTGAGCTAAGAAGCATGTAAGATATGGTATAAAAATGGTTTTAAAAAATAATTATTAAGAAAACTGTTTCCGCCCGGAATCGAACCGGGGATCTTGTGCGTGTGAAACACACGTGATAACCGCTACACTACGGAAACTTGTTCTAGCTACATAAAATACTAAAAATATGTAATTACCAATTATTAATTACCAGTCATCAATTCTAAGCTACAATAAATCTTTTCACGTAGACAATATCCTTATTTCTAATTCTATCTGACTTTCCAAAAAAAGAATATAAACATCTTTCTACTTATAACTTTAAAAGTAAGATACATTTACCTTTTCCAGTGTATTTATGGCCCACATTGCCATATTGGCGACGAGTAAAAAGGTGACCAGCTGGCGGCCAGGCTTCTGCCGGCGCTGCTCCGACGTGCTGCTGCGGCGCCACCACGCGTCCAGTATGAACAACGATTGTACGATTGTCTGGAACCAACAGCAGGTGAATTGGGGATGGGGTACGTTTACGCTCTTAATTTCACTTTTTACACAGCAAACTCTTTCTAGAATAAACTACTAACTGTAGCTGATCATAGTTAAGCAAGTTTTAACTGCTGGAGCCGGTAGCAGCATCTGTTGCACGAATGGACCGTTTCGATCGGGGAAGCACCACGATCTCACTCACGGAAGAATACGAGTATAAGCGTGAATTAGAGGTAAATTTGTCACAGACCGATTATAAACTTCACGACGATTGTCAGCAAATGTGAACTGATCGAATTACTGACAATTTGACGTATCATCTTAAACCCTACAAATCAATTTAGCACTAATGAATCTAACCCGTTAGGTTAAATTCGTTAGTTGAACATGTTAGTTATATATTTGGCATTCTCAGTTAAACTTTAACGTAATAATGCAAACAAAATATCAGTTCACAATTTGACGATTTGACTTCGACAGTTTATAAACTGTCTAGAAATGATACGTTATTAACGAATTAGGTTACTTTTTTAAAATATGCCTAGTCCGGATGCAAACTGACGAAGTTCACAATTCATCGTTGACTATTTACTTGGTGCCGGTACCATCGGTTTCCTTATTCACCTCTTCTTTCCTTACAAAAGGCGGATAACACAGCCGTAGCCCTAGTATTAATCGGATGTTAATAAATATCGGTGATCATAAAACAACTGGTGATCTACTTGTTCAGTTATCTCCTTCTACCATTAAACAAAGTTGTTTTAATCACCTGATTTAATGATAAGAATTCCGAGAAGAATCCCGTGACGCCGGTACTGCTGTCATTGTACATAGTGTGATGGCTGCCGATCATACTGAACATGCAGTAAACAAACATCCCTGATTGCGCCAAGATCAATAAAGATGTATCGAGACCTAAAATGGCTGTAATAAAGTTTTAAAACTGTAGTTACAATTAGTCTATTTAAATAGAAGATTTTACGTCTCTAACATAATAATTCCGTCTGTTCGTATATTTCTTATATTGATTTCAAGCAAACTTCATCATCTTTTTGCCCGACTAATAGGAGGGTAATGTTTTTCGAGGGTATCTATGTACATCTGTAAGTATGTTCATTCCATTGTATCCTGTAGCCTAAACGGCTTGACCGATTTTGAAGAGTAAAGTGTCATTCGATTCATATTCTTCTGCTGAGTGTCAGAGGGTATATGACGTCAGCATTTCAATGATTATACGGTCAGTCGGGTATTTTGGTATTTTAAACTAATTAGTACTAGTTACTCAGAGTATTTTTACTATAGGAGCTTAATTTTAATGGACAAGTTTGTCATAAACTTACCCTGAGATTTTCGTTTATACGGCAACTCTCTCATTTGCTTTATGGCAGTAGCAGATGCTAACAGAGTCAAAGTATACAGTACCAGCTCACAAATATTAACTTGGAATATAGCATCCTGAAAAAGAAAATAAGATTTATCTATCGTAGACGTTACCAACAACACAATAAAAACAATTTAAAGTATTACGTTTATTGTTTTCGGATTGTGAGCTAGAACGAAGAACATGATCAAGGAGATTATTGTGAAGACGATAAGCAGTATGCCAGCGAACAGACCGCGGTGAGCGTGCGAGCAGTCCACTGAGAAGTGGTGCAGGGCGGTGCGGCTGCCGTGAGGCGAACTCACGCCCAGCATTCCCGCTGAAATAAGAAAAGTAAATTGCTTTAAAATTATTTTATTAAACACATAGACATCACCAGTAAAAAGAAACCACTGTGCATAATATCATATATTAAAACACGTAACGAATAGTTCGTTACGTGGTCGTTACCGAATTGTTGTAAGATTTTTTCCGGTGTTACGGAATTATTCCTTGATTTGTTTTTAGGGATATTGAATTTTCTTTCAAAATCCTCTGGAGTACATTTTATCTAAAAATAAACAAAAAATATATAAAAACAAAATAAGTTGTAATACTTTAATAAAGTAATAGTTTATTATTTCAAACAAATTATTAACCAAATTACCTCTTTCCACATTTCATACAATATTACAGCGCAGATAAGCGAATATTCAATAGTACACGGAAACAAGAACGGCGATGCGTTTTGTAACAAGGCGCCCATAATATTTGCTCTTCGACAATGCAGCTCCGTCGTTTCATTCTGAAATGCATCCGATTCCGATAGTATCGAATGTTCCAAGTGATGTATCTCGTGCTTTGTCTCCTCCACCAGCACGTACAGCCACTCGCACAGATTGGTCGCTATCATATGCATCATTCCGAACCTCTGCACCATTTTATAGCTGCCCGCCTCGATGTCTTTGTTCGTTAGGAAAATGAACTGCATCTGAGCCAACGTTAATGCCATTCTCAACGCCGGCGTCAGCGCGGACAGGATAGATCGACAACGATCCGTCATTTCGAAGTATTCTCCGAATTCTAATCCGCTGTACACCATCGACCCAATACCAAAAGCTGCAAAGATATTATTAATTGTATTATGTATCAAAATATAGGATAAATCAACCTTCGTATTATTAATTGTTTAGTAATTAAAGTAATCATTATAAACTTTACTGATCCAGAGAGAAATCGAGAGAATTGGTATTTGTTTTTAATCAAACTTATACTAGCTCTTAATATGTGATGGTAATATCTCGCATGAAGCAATTGATATCTACCGTGAATACATGGAAACCGAAAAAACCGAATCTTCGTTTATCGTATGTACGCGAAGGATTGGAACAAGTTGCCAGCGTCACTGTTTCCGTCCATTTATGACGTGGGTACCTTCAAGAGATAAAGGAATAGGTTCTTACTAAACTAGTGCCTACCATCTTTCGACCACATCACCATATAACACCAGGTTGGAATTTTTTTAAGGAAGTTGATTTGTTGAGTTTGTTGAGTTGATGAAGTTTTTTTTAAGGAATGTGGCAAACGAGCAAGCAGGTCGCCTGATGTTAACCGACCGCTACCCATAGGCATCCACAACAAGCAAATGAGCCGCAGATGGGTTGCCTACCTTAATGGACATAGAGCATAGACGGGAAAAAGGATATTTCCTTCTCCTATTCATACTTTCCCCGTTCAATCCTCTTCCCCTTCCCATCCTATCCTTATTAGGAAAGAATGGAAAAGAGAAAAGGATTAAAATTGGGCCTCCGGCACCTCACTCATCAGACGAAACGCGGTAAACGCGGAGGTCGTGGTATTTTACCGGTCGAGCCAGCCCATTCGTGCAACAGATGTTGTTGTTGCAGGCTTTACCACTATAGATTGGGGTCAAGCGCTAGTTTATCCAATATACAAAAAAAGTTTTTGAAATACAAATTACTGAGAATCTTTCCTTGGCTGCGAATCGAATTCAGTTCGGTGTATTCAGTATCAGGATGTAAGGAAATCTTTACCCATAGCTCCTAATCTTAAATAAAAACTCCCGTAACGCGAAATAGCCTCCTTCTGTTTAATTTTTTCACCAGGCGTCGTTTTTCCATTCCTATCTTCTCTATTATCAGGATTTTCTGTAGATAAAAAAAATCATAAATAACTGTAAGCGCCACTAGCCTAATGGTTAAGGGTGCGGACTACCGAACATGAGGTCGTGGATTCGAATCCACCTCGGCCATTCGACTAGTGTCGAACCATATCCTAGCACAAGGTAAGCCTTAGCTTGAATTATGAATAGTTGGAATGGTTAAAGAGATATTAGTAAATTATTTCCAAAATCTAGTAATATTAAAAAAAAAACTATACCAATAAATAGTTTCGACTATTCAGCACACGAAAAGGCTAATTTGTAATTAAAACTAATGCTGAATGGCTGAAGAAGTTAGTGGAATACAAAGCAAAGAAGGTAATATCCTTAGCGGTAGCAATTATGCAAACGAGATGCGATTTTAATGTCACATTTTGTAACGCAAATGCGGCTAATTACTAAAACTCATGACTTTGCTAGATGTCCTGTTTCAAGTGACCTCCGCGCGGTAAAATATGAACGGGCAATTGGATTCTTACCGTGTTCGTGAATGATCAAATTAACAGCCTTCTGCCGGACTAGGTTGGCGTATTGAAATATCACAAAAAGTACTGACACTGAATACAGATATAAATAAAAACCCTGAAAGAAAAGAGATGATGTATAAATTATCCTTAAATATAAAACATATGTTTGCATACTCGTAATAATATATCGTCTTTCAGTATCGCCGCTCATATTGGTGACATATTTTATGATTATGATTTTTCTTGCTTTATCCATTATCTTTCCTAAATGAAAAAGATCGAACAAGTAGCTTAATTTTATTTACAGCAACCTCTTCACACTCACACAGACCACGTGCTCCGTAAAGTGCATAAATAATATATTACCTGATAATATGATTCCGGCACACCCTTTGCAATTACTTCTGTAACTGGAAACGCCAGGCCGAGCACCACTAGTAATTTGGCGTATAGCGCTGACAGTGCCTTGCTCAAAGCTTCACTGCAAACAACATATGTACAATATACGTTTTGATCTATCTCAGTATCAATTTTTAGTTCTATATGTTTCTTCTATTTAATATTATAACATATAATAAAATAATAATATTCCCACCCATGCTAAAAGGAAAATGCACACTATCCGTATTAACTATAAATATAAGTAATATAACTCTCACGAGTTCATTGGTTAAGACTCCACTTAATAACGTAATTTCTTCGGTAAACAATTGTCTTATTATATATCTATATTAATATATAATAATAAAGCGGAAAAGTTTGTTTGTTTGAACGCGCTTATCCCAGGAACTACAAATGGGATTTGAAAAATTCTGCTTGTATTAACAAGCCCAATGATTACGAAACGGTTTAGGATATTTAACATCACGCTACAACCTTCAGGAGCGGAGTAAAATAGAAAAGACCGGTATTTGTGAAAGAGATATATCATAGCTACGCCGCATGTAAATCAAAAGAATGTTAAGAGAGAAAAACGTATCAGCGCGGTCGACTGCGATAAGACGCGCAGTGTTCCCAACAATAAATGTAAAATTCCACTAACCAGGTTGTGATTTTTTGTTGAAATTGTAAAATCTTAAGGAGGATTTATCCGATAAAAAAAGCAATAGTAGATTTACATTGTTTATCCATAAGATATATTATGTTATCTTAAAACTTAATATAATATTATATAACAAGAATCAGAGTTTTGACGGACAGACGGGCGGACCGTGCGTTCGTGGGGCCCTGGGCTAATATTACTTGGGGTTAAAGTAGTAATAGTATCTAAAAAAACGGGCTAGTCCTTGGGGACTGCCGATAGAAGCGAATATTTTTTTTTTATTGAAGATGGTGGCAAACGAGCTAACGAAAGTGCCTGCCGCCCATAGGTATCTGCAACAAACGAATGAGTTGTAGATGCGTTGTCTGCCTTTAATGGACAGAGGATAAATAGAAAAAAAGGATATTTTCTCTTTCTATCCATCCCCTCCCCCGTTAAATCCTCTTTCCCTTCCCTTCCTTTCCTTATTAGAAAAGAATAGGAAGGGAAAAAGGACTGGTATTTAGGCCTCCGGTACCTCACTCATCAGACGAAACGCAGAAAGATTTCTACTTCACGCCTGTCTTCTGTGAGTGGCCTGTTCGTGCAACAGATGTTATTGTTGCGGGCTCTACCGCTGTTACCAAGTAACATGTGAATCGTATCGTCGAGCTATTAAATTATTATTTTGCTTTGTTTTCTTTGGCACTCCCCAAAGAATGTTTGGGGAATAATTTCGCATGAATTGTATTATTTATAAGTAAAAGGTACTATTCCCTATATGATGAAATAGAATTTTCATTTACTGTGAACAATTATTGCAATTATTTTGCATAAAAAAGTTTACTCTTCAGAAAAATCAACTTTAATCCATAATTTCAACTCTTTCACCATCATCAGTGCAACATCATCGTCAATTTCTAATAACGCACGGAGGTTTATCTATGTACAGATATACACAGTATACATAC